>JAQGAF010000149.1:0-73405 GCA_034687865.1 Kryphioiulus occultus
TAACACATCAGACAGTACGTTGTCAAGGGATAACACATCAGACAGTACGTTGTCAAGGGATAACAGGACAGACACTACGTTGTCAAGGGATAACAGGACAGCACGTTGACTTCATGACGCTAATCCAGTCCCTTACTTGTTGTGCTATTTGCGAATGGAATGAGACAGTGTCCTGAAAATGGCATGGTTTACTTGGCTGCTGGGTTGACAATCTCCCAAATTGGACCCTAGAGGGGAAATGCAAACAGTGTACAGTTATGCGCTATAGTAATGACTGTTGTATTTCTGTAATGAAATTGGGGCGCGAGCTACAACCCTCGGCGTTGCCATTCTTAATAATGTGAGTCCGCGACAGTCTTCCTCAAATTTATGGCCTCAAGTGGTCATTTTGACAGCATGATGACCGGAATTGAGTTAGAGATGAGGGAGACGTCCTCGCCATCAATCATGCAAACCCATGTGGTATTTATAAGCTCAAGCAAGAATGCTAGCTGATACAGGGTGAGTTCTGAGGCGAAGTCTCCGCCAATTGTTTTTAAACTGTACAATGTCAAATATGTGATTGCTAATTTGCCGAATTTACAATGGCGGCATACGTAAGGAACCTTGGCATATAAATTTCGGCTTAGCCATTAACAAGGCCCGACTTATAAATGTCCATAAAACGGAGCTACGTGGGTATGTTTACACCAGCGAATAATTTGGCTCTATTCCTGACATTTATTTTAGTTTTTGCCGTCCCTATCCACAGCTGCAATATGTATAAGGCCTGCGGATTTCTATAATCGACACAAACACAAAGTGAAATTGCCGGGGATTGTTGACGGATGAGTGGCATCTTTCAGCTGCTATTGAGCCACATGCTCGAAGCCAAAAAAATCAAACTTTTTTCCAGAAACCTAAGGTCAGGTTGGAGGTTAGACGATATAACCCCCGTGTTGATGACACGAGTGCTTATTACAAACACTGTAATTAGCCAAAGCCATGTTTGCCTATGCCACCTGACGAGATGTGATGTCACAGCAGATAATCTTGCCGAATCTGTAGAATTCTTTGCTGAAATTTACTAGTATGTACATGTAGTGCATTTACCGCAACGTAACAACCCCTTACGAATAAATGCAATTTCCAGCTCCCGTTTCAATGATTAGATCACCATGATTATGTGCTGCCCCAATTAAGCATAATGATAGTGTAACGGTATTATTAAAAATAAACTCTTCATGCAGTCTCACCAAAATAAGTGGCATCGTGTCATGGCACTTAATATCCCCATCAAATCACAACTAATTCTCTTTCTCTCAATGGCATCATTTTCATGCCGAAAATTTGCATCAGCTTTTGCATTCCGAGGCGGTGTTTTCAAAAAGTGCAAGTTTTTTTCTTGTGTTTTTAGCGAGATTTTTACACTCGATGGGCTCCAAGAATCTCTTACTGAAAGAGACCAGGGTTCTCTTAGATCTATCACAAGGTTTTCTGAATAATTCTTTTCTCGCAGATTTGGCCCAGACAATCAAGTTTACAGAAGAAAATATTTAAATACTTGCTCTACCGCAGCTTGCCACGCCTCTACAGATACATGTACCTCTGCTCAAGATACACGTGTTTGCTCGTTCAACACGACCCTTATCGCCCTCGATATCTCGGACCATTGCATCGGTTACGAAATAGGAAAGCAAGAATGTCTGACTGGCAAATACACCGGTGGCGATATCGCTGAAATAATTTCTCCATTATTGAGATCATCCTCCCCTCCCAGGGCTGGGATGAGAAATAAGGCGAGTATTGTCTTGACACCACCCAGAAATATGACAGCGCGTGTAGCGGGGTTATAAATGGGACAATTGTGCCATTGTTGGGAGTTGAGTCAACTTTAATATTCGCTGTTTTTAATCGGTTATCTCGATAGTTTTGCAGTGCAGTGACCGCGCGGGCTGGCCGGCCGGCCTACTGTCTTTCTTTCGGAATTTTCTCCTAGCTGCCAAAATGAATCATCAACGAAGATGAAATGGCGGGTTTTTTGGCTGCCTGACATTGTTGCAACCCATACGAGCTGGCGCTGTGGGAAAATGCAGGAAAAAGTCGAACGGAAACATAAAAACAGCCCAGCTAGTGTTCTAGTGTTTTTTCTAACACCCTAGCAGGTAGTCCATTTCCGCTCCCGAAATAAAACCTGAAAAAAGTGGGAAATGGCTCGGAGATGTCCACCGGTCTCCCAAACGACCTTCTGGCAAAATCTGGCTGAATCCGAAGACTCCGGGAATGCGGTGATCAATGATTCTGGCAGGGAATTGAAGCAGATCGCATGAGTCACCTGCATGGTTCATTGTGAACATGTAGGACAGTCTATGGCAGCGCTAGGAAGTGGCTGGTGTTTGTTCGTTGGTTTTTTTTTGTTCCGATTACTAAAATGCACGCATTTTTCAGGCCCACCTCGTCGTGACACGCATTCACCAGCCAGCGCACGTCCTCCGCTCTGCAAAAACTGGCGTTTCCCGTTGAATTCCTTTGAAAGGAAGTTTGAAGGAAAAATTGGTTGGCATTTCCAGTTCCTATGGCTATTTAAGGTGCATTTTGAGAGGCTTATATTAGGCTGATTTTGAGCGTGCACATGGAAGCTTGTACAAGTTTGCTTTAATTTAGGTTATAGATCACTTTGAAAAACCAGAAAATGGGTGGATGACAATATATTCTTGCCGATATATTGGCATCAACGGGAAGCTCGCTGTGGAATGCTGAATATATTCCCCGAGCCATTTTTTTCTGATCCTCTGCAAGAGTTGATTTGGCACGTCGTAAATCCGCAATGCAAATCCTCAACCCATAATAGCCTGGATGCACAAACAACTCTTAATTCCTGACAAAATATTTATCCTACACCCCATTACTAAGCTGGCGATAATAAATTTGTCGTGTCTGCTAAGCCCGTTGTTTCGCCTGGGGATGCTGAGTGGCTTGCAAGTTATCTATGCAAACTTTCTGTCTGCTGAGTGGTCGCAAGTTCATCACCAAAGAGGTTTTGGCGAAAATGAAATGATACTCATCTCATTGACCCAGAGGAGCGTCAACGAACGAATGAAATCGTGAGGCAACTCGACATAATTGTTTTTGGCAACGTCCCGTTGGCGAATAGGTGATCCAGCTTCACACAAACCGAAGTGTGGCTGTCCTACTTCTGGAAGTTGGGAAACAGGAGTTACAACAGGGTCCAAGATGACGGACTTGTACTTGGTAGGGTAGCCCACGTCGATTGCCCAGCTTTTGCTGTGAGTTTTTATTAGCCTAGTTGCCTCTAAAAGTTTCAATGCAATAACACGAACCTGCTTCCACCACCTAGTTCCAACGCCAGCATTGGCCTTGTTCGAAAAGGGGCCGCTAGGTGGATCAGCACCAAAATATCTCGTAATGGCAGAGCAATTTAAGGCAGAGAATCCACCATCTGAGATTTCGGAAAACCACATTGCCATGTGCATGGCGTGTAATTAACGATCAGACCAGAGCATAATGTAGCCTGCCCCGTGTGACATTCACGTTCGGGACGACTAAGAATGGTGATGCACTTTGCAGTTGCATGAATGGCTTTTTTCCTCGTTTACCCTTGAGCCTCAGCCCGTTTTTTCACAAACGGCAGGTTTAAATAAAGCAGACGTAGCGTTTTGCTAGCCAAGTGCGGGCTCGAGTGTCCCAGCATCACGAAAACCCCCAAATCTGAGGAAGTCAGTTACCAGTGCTGCAGTTGTGAGTTTCTGGTCCTCACCCGAAGGCCGCTTGAACCTTCGTGTCCATGCTGGGCCTGCTGGTAAGGCACGCCATGAAGGCGACCAAGAAGAAAAAAGTGGGTGAGTTTAGCCGGTTTTCTGGTCTTGCATGCTTGCGTCCTCACCAGATTTCTGCATTAGAAAATCGATCGAACTTGCGGAGAGGTTCTTTCCTTGAAACAAGTGTTGCTTGAGAAGTTCTCTTTTCTTGAAATAAGTGTTGCTGGAGAAAGGGTTCTCTTTCCTTGGAACAAGTCTTGCTTGAGAAGGGATTCTCTTTTCTTGAAATCAGTCTTGCTGGAGAAAGGGTTCTCTTCTCTTGAAACAAGTCTTGCTTGAGAAGGGGTTCTCTTTCCTTGAAACAAATCTTGCTCGAGAAGGTGTGATCTTCTCTTGAAACAAGTTGTTTGAGAAGGGGTTCTCTTATCTTGAAACAAGTCTTGCTTGAGAATGGGTTCTCCTCTCTTGAACCTAGTCTTGCTTGAGAAGGGGTTCTCTTTTCTTGCTTGAGAAGGGGTTCTCTTTTCTTGCTGGAGAAAGGGTTCTCTTTTCTTGAAACAAGTCTTACTTGAGTCTCTTGATCAACATTTCAGTTGTTGCAATGGTGAACTTGCAGAGTTGGCTCAGTAGAAAGTTGGAAGAAAGGTTTCTGCTTTGAGAGCAGCCATAGGTCTGCTGTAATCTCGAAGCCTATTTTCTGCAGGATACAAGGAAATGCATTCTTGCTGAAGTATGTTTGTGTTTGAGATACATGTATTTGGTCATGGCATTACGTGATGTGCACTTTGCCTGATCAGCCTCGCTGATATGATTAGTGTGTCTTGTTGTGGGGTTTTGATCGAAGTCTGGGGGGTGAGTAAGTGACTTATGATGCGAAATACACGTTTTTGCTGAAACACGAAACGAGATGTGCCCGAATTTTGGTGCGACCTTGTTAAATGAACCACGGAAGACCGCCCGGCCCACGCAGGCCATAGCAAACCCGAGAAAGGTGTTTTCGGCTAGATGTTATACGTCACTGTCGATGATGGGAAATCAGAATAGTGGAAAGGTGCAACGTACTTTTGCTCTTCATATTTTCTCATGGCAATTAGAGAGCTCGCTCAATGGGCAAAAAAACCTCGAATTCCTCCAGTTTTAATAAGCCAGCCTGGCTGCCATGGCATTGTTATGGCGCTGCCACATCGGCTGCAAAGTCTGCGAAAAAAGTGACTCTTGGCTGGGTTTGACATTGGAACTACTGAGGTAGTCTTATCGCTTCTAGAAAATGTTATTTTCGGCATTCGTCGATATGGCTCGGGCAAACAATGCCTTGTCTTTCGTCAGCCGAGGCCTAATGCCCAGGTTATTTTCTGATAAATCAATCAAATTATTGCGATATCGGATGACACCAGTACTCCAACAGGGGAAATATGACCAAGGCTGAGCACATGAGGTTGTCAACCGCCAAGCCAAGCTGCCCAATATAGTAGAACCTTAACTAAGACCCTGGCATTAGTTTAGAGAGGATATCATTTTATACAGCATTTGTTTAGAAAGGTTCTACAAGAATTTTCACTTCAGGTGATCTACAACCTTGCTCACAAATCTGACACTCGATTACTGATCTCCATCAAGTAATCAGTTGGCTTTTTCATCACTGTTACTTCTGCTGAGAAAATAAGAAAAAAAAAAGAATTCGTCAGTCATTAAAATAACATTGATAACGGACGTACATGTATTTTAATTTTAACGCACTTGGCCATGACTCCATCCCACTGGCATGCAAGACAATTTAATTAATCTGGCGATCTTAATAAAAGAAATCACTCGCACGTGCAAGAATACCAAATGTGGCTATTGTTCCCTAGGTAAGATGCAATTAGACATTTGCATGGCCATGGCATGGCGTCATTAAATCAACATGAGGCAATGGTGCAGTTGGGTAATTGTTGGCCAGGTTTCAAACGACATTTGCTCGGTCGTGCCACTTGTCAATTTCACGATGTTGTTGTCGACTTTCGCAGACCTAAACTCGGTTTGAATAACATATCATTTTCATCGTCGACTATTTTCGACCTGAAATAACCTGAATTTGCAGTTGTCAGGTATGCTGTCAGACCATGTTACCATTCCTACCTTGAGGAAGGTAATTACACTGGCATAACTCACGCTGGAACATGTCAGTGATGTGAGAGGGGACGTGACACCCTGATGGCCTGCAGCAGATTTTGTGGAATTCTTGAAATATTTCCAGAAACTTCGCAAATAGACACTTAGAAACCCCATTTTGACCTTGTTGGCCGGTGGCTATGGCATCTTGCAATGGATTTCCCTTTGCCGTGCATGGCAAGGATGCAAAAGTACACCTCTGGGCGCCATTTTGTTGTTGTTTATTTTGTTGTTCATAATTCCTCATAGATGGTTCGATCTGGTCAAGTTTTTCGTCATTGCTAGATTTTCATTTTAACATACTAAACAAGCAGTTTTCAACTACTGTGTACACGAGCTTATGGATGACTCAGGCAATGCGTTAAATTAATAAAAAAAAAGTTGCCTAGGCATTCGATACTCTTGCGCATAAGTCAACACGAGAGCTCATTTCAATGTTATCTCCGTTGCAGACTCGTTATTTTTATCACTTCTGTTAGCCCCATAACAACCCAGGCTTGAGTTAGGTCAAACACAAGCCTGTTTGTGCAAAACGCACAACTTTTGTGGCCCTGGGCTATTTCCAAATATAATTAGCATGTTGACTGAAAAAAGTACAGTTTCGCCGTGGTTTATTAGCACCCCTTTATTGCCGAATGGCTGGTGACCCAGTCCTGTTAATTGCTTACGAAAAGGCGTCACGTGGTGGCAGATTTTATGGAGATCTTATATGACTCATTACCAAAATGTCGGCTTCTTGCATTAAAATTTTCTCTACCACCATCAAGCACAGTGGTGGATTCAACAGAGTGAGAGCAACAGAGGCAAAGTTGTGGTAAAGAAACATAACAGTTGTATTTTTCGTAGTTGATATTTTCAGGCTGTCATCTCGATGACAGAAGTCTCAAATGCGTCTTGCATATGCGGTAAAACATGGTATCAATACACGTACAACCACATCAGCCTAAGCAAACAAGTAGACCTCGGTATGTAAATTTAGAATGCTTGTCATGCTCGTTTTGTGATTAGGTCAGCGAAGGTGACACTGCACGGCTTCCATTTCTGGGATGCTGGCCACCCACTGACTAGTGAAACAAACGGGAATGTTTGCACTGGCAGACCTTCGTTTTGAACAAGTGTCGCCCGTGTAAACTTGTGTTTTCACGTAGGTCTCCACTATATCTTGCTCTACCCCCCACCAACTTCTGGCAAGCGTTATTTGAAAGTTGCTTGCTTGTAGGCATCCCAGCCAATTTTGCAGATGAAATAATGGGACGTTGGGATAAAAATAGGAAAGATAGTCTATGGGAAAATTCAGCAAAAACTGAGGCTTTTTTCCGTAATATAAATTTTCAGACATTTGTATTTGCAGGGAGCAACATCTGAAGTTCCGTCACATATGTCCTCAAACATTTGCTAACGTTTGGAAACAATCCTGTTGTGAATATGGCTCATATACCCTCTTAAGCACATGAACACAACTAAACAGCCTTCATTTTCCAATGTCTGTTGTGAATTGTGTGGCACAAACACTTTTCACAAGCACCTTTCATGCCTCTAGGTAGCTAGCAGCATGATAAGCATCTTTTTTTAAGGTGGAAACGTGCATTCTTATACCCTCCAGAATTGCGTCCACCAATGTCTGGCACGTGTTGAGCAAGATGAGGGTGCCCACTATGGGCACAAAAACTCTTCAGTTATGAAAATCACGATGAAACCATGCACTTGAATTTCAAAGAGCTGAAGTTCCCATACTGAGGCGTTGTTGGCTGCATGCGTCATGGGAGGCACCCAGCCTGAGCCCGGCGAAGGTAATTTCTGTTTATTCGGAAAATTTCCCCTGTAATTAACCTTATCAAAGAGGCTGGAGGCGTGTCTTGAGATTCGTTGCTCGGTTCAGACTGACTTTGGCATCCACGTTCAAGACATGCTGTGCTTTGCAAACACGTTTTTTTGCAACCATGATGGTGGTTTGTATCACAATCAGAATAAGAATTGTTTATGGGGACGATTGTGTGGGGGCTGAGCTATCCGTGAAAGATGCCCAGAAAGCAGAATCTTGCGGTCTTCATGACCTCGCCACTTGCCAAGCAATTGTAAAACCTTTAAAGACACCACTATTTCAATTAACATGAAATATGTTGAAGAGAAATTCTGCATCTAGCGAAGATCTTGCACAGTCTGCTGGTAGTTACTTCATTGACACCCTAACTGACCATTAATTCATGAGTTTATAGCACCCAAAAAGGAAGGATTGAAATCCACCTTGGAAGCTTGCCATCTATAGAATCTTCCAAGATTATTGGCTGTTGCGCATGGACTGCCGAGCAACTGGTCTTGAATACAGTAAACGCTTGCTATTCTAGGACTTTGAAATTATCGATTGATATTCCTCTATCATAATGGCCATCTTATGTTTCGACAACATTTTCAATACAGTAGGCTACTTTCCTTGATCGACACGACTCGCATTGTTGCCTGAATACTTAAGAATGGCAATGGCTAATTAGTCTTCAAGGCACAAGTTTGACGCTTTAAATGGCTCGAAAGGAGTAGTACCAGTAAGTGCCCAGTTCTTCAGTCAAGATTACCGGCCTGGCCTTTTTGGGACATAAGTATAGGGTACGTCTACGCTACACTACAATGTTATGAGGTGTGTACATTACTGGTTCTACTTCTTCAAAACTGTTTGACATGATTGATTTTCACGATGGTGTCTTAATTTTGTTTTGTGGACAGGAATACAGCTCCTCGGATCAAAAATGCACGTTTTCATAAGTCAGTTCTTTGCTTGCATCATAGACAACTTAGCAAATGTCATCTTCAGTCAGTTAGGCAGCTATCTGAATACGCCAGTCAATGCATATCGGACACTTGGGAGAATACTCTTCAAAATATTTGATATTCTGTTCTTATTGGACATCACTTTCGGCAGTTTCTCTTCCAAAACTTCTCTGTTCTTGTCTTTTTTCGAATCCTCCATGAGGAAAAATGATCAAATTTTTTGATTTTACTGTTTATTTGTATATGATCGGACCGGACTTGACGATTTCGATAATAATAACTGAGTGATCGCATTAAGTGGCGCCCACTGTATCGTTACTCCAAGTCATCAACTTCCTGCAGATGTAATCTGGGGACTGTAGAGCAAGCAGGTGACTTCGAGGACGATTAACTAACTTCGTGTACATGTTGACAGCAGTTTAAATGCATGGTCTGTAGTACTGTTGGGTTATTACTACGTCTTCCTTGTGCGTGTTCGGCAATCTGGGTTTTGGTAAAAGGTGGCTTTTGTATCATTTATCAAATGGCTAGACAGCGTTGTTTAAAGATGGCAAATAATTCACGCACGGGTCAATTCTTTTTGGCTCTGTGCCTGGCACAGGCTCTGCGCCAAATTAATATGCATTTCCTCTTTAAATTTACTTCTTGAAAGTTCTTTTGTGGACCTCGTTTGCTCCAGCTATTTCCGTACACGACCTGGGCAGCTTTTTGTTGTCACGGCGCGATTATTGGGTAATTCGACTTCGAAAAAATGAATGCTCCAAATGGCTAATTGTCAGTGTTTCCTGATGCGGTGTTATTCACTGCGCTCGTGAAATATACAATGTAAATCATCCGTTCGCTCCGTGAAGAATGAAGCGTTGGGGTGGCAAAAACTGACTGCCACGATATGGGTTTTTCTGTAAGGTCGCTGCACTTTCAATACTGTACATGTATGTAGTTCAGGCCTGCGGATCCACCTCCATACCGTATATTAATCTTTTCAATATCCACTTTCGCCTTCTCGCATCGCTGAAAATGAAGCAGAATATGACACGAATCATCATACAGTGTGCACAGCATTAATATTTGTAGCGTCTTGATATTGCATAACTCGCATAAGACGATTTTGGGCGTTGAATGGTGAAAAGGTAAATCGAGTATGACTCATGGAGCTGAATATAACATATGCAATAATTGTAAGTTTTCAATTATTTCCTAAGCAGGACGGAGACTGCAGCCTTGACCCGTCACAGAGTGCCATAGAAAGAAAAGAGAAATTTGGATACATTTTGATATGTTGAATACAAAATGGCTATTTGGCGGAAAAGTGAATACAAATGCTTTTTCGCGTTATGGAAGTGATCTTTGTGTCAGTTGCATGCATACATGTGTGCCATACTGCATGGTGTCAGATTATCAATCAGTTCTACTCGATAATATCTTTACACACGAGCAATCAAAAAGATGTAATGAGTCAATTCCAAAATAGATTGAACAGTTAGCAACGTGATTTTTTTCTATCATTATAGTGAGATGGTTCGTGAAGAGTGGATACTTTCGGATACCAAAGTGAATATTGAGGTTATATTGTGGATACATATCAGTCTTGGTTGATAAATTTTGGATACAGTCTTTTGGTGGATACATTTTTTGATACAGTTTTGCTTAGACCCGGCCACTCCCAGCTAGCCCTGCCTAAGTGCTGGTAACTCAACCTGCAGAATTAATCCCAACTGATAGTAGGATACTGAACTGAATTGCACAATGAGGTTCTTCCACTTTGTCAAGCTCCATACATTTGAGCAAATGCTTTTATGATCGAGGCTGGTTCAGTGCTAATCCGGTGAAATTAAATAATGTACTATCACCAATTCATACTATTGGTCTTATTTTTCGCATGCCATCAGACGTTCCAAAGGACTTGCAGCCTTAACAAAGCTTCAAGAAATTCAGTTTTACAATGACGATGGTACGTACAAACCTAATGCTGTGGTAATTCTCGATTAAATTGGGTTAATTGATGGACTTCAGCCCTTTCACATGCACGGTATTCACTTACTGATTGTCGGTTACTGAGTTGAATTGAAAAATGTAGTATGTAAGGCTCTTTAGTTTTTCATTCTATTTCGACGAACATGCCACCTTGTTTGTAAAAAACGACAAAATGGATGCGTTGTCCTAGATGCGCTCATCATATTGACGTTGGAATTTCAAAGCCCAGTTTTGCCAGCGTCATCCCATGCTAACCATATGCGCTTTGGAGTGCAAGGCAAATGTTTGCTGAGCCCACAAAAAGGGTTTCACTCAGGGTCGGTCCGCTTTGCTGCCCTTTTTATGTGCGCGCCGGGGAAATTGTCACAAAAAGAAACTTGAACATTTTAATTTTTTGATTTTCTAATTACGCCCGAATAGAATCGGTAGAAAATACTCGCTGTACTTGTAGATACATTCATTACAATGGTATAAACAGGATTATTTGATGGGTTTTATCTTTACATGAACTTGAATTTGGTTTTTTTTTGTCGTCTTAAGGGGTTGATAGAGGGAAATTTCGCATTTCTAAGGTTTTCTTGCTATGCTGTAATCAAGCATGCAGAAAATGATGGTTATAATTGTTTACTATTTTCGTCTTTAGATTTAGTCGTAAAATATAACAAGTCTAATTAGGCTTCCCATTTTCAGGTACATGTATACTTACAGAATTCACTTGCTTTAGGATCTCTTCAAACGAATATGTTTCAGTATTATTATTGTTATTTTTTATGAGCATAGCTTTTCACGGCGATTACACATTGGCAGTTTGGAATTTTCGACGTTTCCTATTTGTCCATGGCGGTTAAGTTTCATTATTTTCGTCTGCCAAGGCTAATGGTCAGGATCGATGAAAACTGAATGCGTACAATGGGTTTCCACGAGGTGTGTCAAGTTAATTGCGAGGAAGAATGCACATTTTTGTGGCAAATCCCATCGCGCAAGCACTTAATTGGGTCTGAGACCTTGCGATTTATCACCGCTGGGGTGCACCTTGCCATGATTTCATTAGCCCATATACATGTACCTCAGGTCGATATTTTGCAGGCTTTAGGAAACTAGGTCCATTTGCGGTGATTTGGACCATGCACGCAGAAACCGGGACATCGGTCGCATTGTCCTTTACCTCCAAGTACATGTATGCAATACATCATCTTTCCTCTTGGATTTTTAAACTGTGTGGTTGGGCGTTATTTATAACCAGGCTTAACAAAAACTCCTTGTTTTCTCACAATCTCGTCTGTAATGCCTGGAGATGACATCGATCAAGGAAGAAGAAATGAAGATCTATGTTGTTATTGTTGTAACCAGACTAAAGTCACCTTGGTAACCTGGAAAGTGGCACCTGTAGCGTTTTCCAATGGCTTCATTAAGCCAAGCCATAAATCCGCATTTAGTAAACATCTGCCAGACCCTCCGCACAGGTGAGAGGACAATGAGGACTTGACCTCTTAACCCAAATCGGCACACTTTACTTTCAGTTTCCACAGTAACTACTGTATAGGTCAGCACTCGTTACGTGTGCCATAAACTCGCCTGTACAACCTGTTCGTAAGGAATGCAAGGGTTGTAAGGGTTGAATGTAGCGGTTTTGGGTACCTTAAACAATTTGGTTGCCTGGAGAAGCAGGAGAAGGCCTGCTGTTGGTAGTTTTTGAAGCATTCTTTTTCATATGATTTCTCAAAGATATGTGCATGCATATCACTTTAACAGGGATGCCATACCTAAAATATGACTTCCAATATATTACTCTTACCAAACCTGATACGTAATATACACTGTACTTCACGTGCTATCGAGCCCTTGCTCTTCAGATCAATTGCTACTCTGGTTATCTGATACACGTACTTCACGTGGTATCGAGACAGCAAATGTTCGGACGACTAAGCAAGCCAGTTTAACGACGTCATTAAAGATGCTTTTTCTTCTGGCAAATTTAAGATCTACATGTGTTTGTCCAATCTGGACAATTTTGATTAATTTCGCCAGGAATTTTAATAAGGAATTAATAATGACATTAACTCTTGATAGCGTGCTATCTGAAAACGGAATAATTTTCTGCAAGTTAGCTTATATCTGTCAGCAGTTGAATGACATCCTTCACAAAGAGTGCATAAACAGTTGATATGATATTTCATGGTTTCGTAATTTCAAAATCTACTATACATGTACGTTGTTATCAATGGTTGTTATATTATCTTCAATGTTGTTTTAAATGTTCTCGAAATTAATACTATCAGCATATTGATACCCCTGCCTTTGTCTACTGCAGAGTCCGTTGTGTACAAAATAGCATAGCTTATCAGTAATCAATGTTTTCTTATGGACTTATCAACCAATGGACATGCTCCCATTCTAGAACTACGAGTTTGTTCAAAATTGTTAACAAGTTTTCCTAAGAATTGTGAAATTATTCTTCAAATCTGGACCAGCCCCGCCTACCAATGCAATACCAGTAACAGTATTATTTTCCTATAAATAGGAAAACCGTGTCTTATGAAATTTGCGCAAAATTTTTAGTGTCAGTTTCAAACGCAGCCAAGGAAAAATATTTAGGCCAGCCGCATTTCATTTACGCCTACCCCATAAACGCATAATAAAGCGACTTGTTAACAGTCACATAAAGTTACCTCATGCTCCCAACACGTACATCTGAAATCGTAACAAACCATACATTGCGCAATGATAGGCAGTAAACCACACGGATGTAGGTCTAGGTTGTCTCGTCGGGCTGATTTATTTAACGTTTTTCGCAGTGTTTTCCGTTTCTAAAACGAACCAGTTTATTTATCAAGGATAACACGGACGAGAGTGACAAGTTTAATGGATGTTTTTACTTCAGTTAATCAACCAGAGACTGAGAGTAACCCTTAAACATTTCGGAAACCTTAATTGTCGATTGGAAATGCTTGATGAAAGGAATGTGCCCTGCTGCTGTTCAACTTGAGCATAGACATGTGTGAAAGTGGGCTTCTCCTAACAGCTCTCAGGCTGGCAATGGTTGCCTGCTGTTGGATGCAGTCGGCTAAAGAAATTAAATTCTAGGTTAGTTTAATTTGCTTTGGACAAACTGAAACACAAATAACCAAAAAAAAAGGATAAATCACGACAGCTACATGTATAAAGGTGCACATTTTGAAAGGGCATATTCTTATATTCAACACTAGTTATAATGTTGGTTGAAATGAATGCAGTTTAATTGATGAGCTGTCACATATATGTACCCGGATACCATTGCTGAGTGATGCCCATAATTTGCGTATGTTATTCTTATCTCTATTAAGTTACAGTATTTAGTATTATTTACTGGATTGCTTCTGCTTTTGATATGGTAGAATTGGCTTGATGGACCATATATCCCCTACCACACGATATTCACTTACTGCCTGTAGGGTACTGAGTTGAATTAGCACCCTGAAAATGCCAATTTAGCGAAGTAGGCCTATGGATTAATTTCTGACCCATAAACTATTGCATGAAATTTTCATCGCGTCATTTTTGTATGCTATCATTTTGGACACCTCGTTCGCCCAATTTTCAGTTCTGTGTACTAGGGTCAATTGGGGGTCAAGGACATTTGGGCGTGCTTTAGTGTACATGTTCTACAATGCATCTCCATGGCTATACATTGGAAAATGTTTGTTTCCACAAGCAGCAGTAGTCTAGACTAGGAAGTGGCACTGGTCAGGAAGTCCACCCAAGTAGCACGACTTGATAGCGCATTAATTCACAAGTGACACGTTTATTTCAGCATCCACTTCATAGTGGATGCGGAATTAAGTGACCGCTTTACAAAGCATCTTTTCGCCTTTCTTGTAACCTTTTTTAGTCGGATTCGGACACATTCGCGAACGAACAATGCCAAGTTCAGCGTTTCCATTCTGTTTTTCTTTTCAGCACGTCTCGCTGTTTGTGTTCGATGGAGAATGTTCGTGCAAAAAGACACGACGAAATTACAATCGTTAGGCGATTACCAAGCATGACTTCATGCTCGGCTGCCATCTTTTTTTCCAGTTTCCCTTTCGAAATCCTCCTTTTTTTCCCGGCCCCACGCTCAGCTACCTTCACCCCTGGCGCGAGGAACAGCCCCCCTCAAGATGGGGTCTGGTGAACTTGTTAGTACGGTCAGTACCCTTCGTTCACTACGTTCTCTTCCTGAAAAAAGAAAACGTAAATATTATCCAATCCACCATGCAAATTGCACGGCCGTATTGGACGGTAAACACCACCCAGCATTCCCTGGCCATCACGCAATCCGGAAAAAAGTAGGTGGAAAAACTGCTCCCAATTCTGGCTCTGAATGTAGGTCTCCGATATGTTCCAAGGCTCGCAATCGGCCAGGTGAAGTGACCACCGTGGCTTCACTCCTTCGCCATTGATGCGCAACGTGGGCTAATGAGGTTCTGAAGCGCCGAGTGAAGCTTCGTCGCAGTATCGTTTTTATTGCATGTTAACAAGAACCCGTGACAAATCATCAACCAGAAGTGTTCTTCTCGACCTCGGGCTTCGTTTCCTTACGTGGGACTTGCTCCAAGTGCCATGTGACTAGACAGAAAAGTCGAGATTAACTCGCTGCTTGAGAACACCTCTGTGCTCGGCATTCCCTAGCACGACTTCCTTATTCTAATTTATAGTTTTATGTTAAGTTGTTGAGGTTTTGGGGTACGTTGGACAGAGAAGATAAGATACCTCTGTCATGGAGTTGCTCCCCCCAAGAGTTGATTGATGGCAGACTATTGCACTCCCGAAATACGAATGGAGGCGTTGATAAGGCTGGAAAGTTCAAGATTGCGACTATTTCGAGAATTGAACAGGTACGATCATAAAATCAGCACATGTCAACCTGTACGGCTCATCCAATGAACTCTTTGTTAGTCATTGAGCAGTACGTCATATAATCCAAATAACAGTTTATTGATATTGTAATTGTGCTGTACACAATCGTGGATCATGTGACATTTGAAGCATTATGTGCATTAAAGGATGTCATTGCATGCGAGTCTAGCTTGTAGTGCCATCTATGGATATAAATCAAGACCACAGCAATGTAAATTGCACGCGATTTACTCGTACTTCTATGTCGGTGTTCATTTATTTCCTCATTCGGGTCTGGTAATAAATAATTTAAGCTAATAAAAACACCGTGTCTGTTGCGGGCACCTAGTTTTTTTTACCCAAAATAACCACCGATCTCGGTGCAGTTGTAAATTTCCTGACCGTCCGACTTACCTGTAAATTCGATGCAGTAAACGCAATTGCGGCCAGATGTGTTTTATTGCTATGGCGAATAAGTAGAATGCATTAATAGCTCGAGCGTTTTCCGGTTAATTAAGCCATAAATTGCGTAAGCTCGAAAATCCCATTACAGACAAGATCAGAACCGCCACAGCGGTGGAGGTGGTTCGCTGCATGGATTAAAAACTGATACATGGGCTTGGGTGGGGCCATATCTCACTTACTTGCTGTCGTCATGAAAGACCACCTTTTGTGCTGCCTGGGATAATATACAGCATTGGTCGTACAAGTATAGCTCGTTAATGAAGAGTTAGTGCTCACAGCTTTCATCCAGACCACCCAAAATCAGTAAATATCACTGGAATGGGTGTTTTTTCGAGGCTGGTATTGGCTCCATTTTTCTGGAATCCATAGAATATTAAGCAGGATGGTTGGGTGGGGTCATCAAAATGTGTTGGAACGCCTTGAACAATTCAAATAGTGTCAGAATGCTTGGAGTTGTTATCAAAGAAATGGGAACTAGTATGATATGCGCATACCACTCTACACAGTGTTGATGACGGCGTGTAGGCCCTACCTTGGTTTTTAGGTGAAGTTGCCCTTTGCACAATGAAAAAAACCCTCAATATATGGCAGATTGGTTCCTTCTTGTAGCCTTCATCATGACAGTATCGAAATTTTACAAATTAAAATAAATTCCGAGCATCTGAAGACTCCTAATTATAGTAATACTCCAGTAATACTTTGCTGTTGTGTGAATTTCTTTATTACACAAATTAAATAATTATCGTCCTAGTCAGTGGCAGGTTGTTTTCACTTACGCCGATATCGGCCGATAGGAAAACTCTAAAAGGTCAGGGGAAAAAAAATTGTTGACCTGGGAAAGTCGGGGGATTTTGTTGCTAAAGCTGTGGAAACCCTGAGTTTGGCATTTGCCAAAAATGGAACATCACATCGATGACCAAATAGTTAAAACTCTTTTCTGTGCTGATGGCTGTAGCTCGACCAGTTTTATTTTCTGACTAAATTTGCATAGTATTTAGGCTGTGCTGTTGACCCGTGCACTTGTTTCGCACGGCTAATTTTGGCTAAGCTACTCTTAAACGACTGCCTGGTACGATCGAAACGGAGGTGATCTCATTCATCACCCTCGAATTGCTCTTCCCCCGCATTGCGCGAATTAATTATTTAAAAAAACAGCGCTGCCTAATACCCAAAATCCGGCTACTAGAGAGAGGATTGGGAGTTGCATGGCCTAGACAACGCTGGTGTGGTCTTGCGAACAAACACTTGAAGCCTGCCGTTTCTGTGTTTGCACCAAAAATTAACCCAGCAATGTCACAATCTGCCAGAAGTTTTGACATCGAAATCCGAGTGCCAAACCGGTTTGCACGCAGGATATTCGCTCTTTTGGAGAAAGTACAAAAGCATCGGCTAACTGCTGGGGGTGATGCTAATTTATTCTGTGTATTAGCAAATGGGTGACATGAATGATGAATTGCTAGGGCAGCAGTCGAGGGCAGTAGTAGCAGCCAGTCGACAAGCTGGCTGGTTTTGGATTTGGAACGAAAATGTGGCGAATCGAATGCAAAATAACGTAGCCGGATTTTCTGTATTTGTGATTTATGCTACTTGTTGCAAGGTTGAAAACTGCACGGCTAATAAGTAAAATAAAGTATGGGTCATTGGGAAATGAACAGGTGAGAGGTTATCCAGATATTGGAGAAGTCGGAATTCCAGGCACCAAAACTCCCGAGTATTAAATCCTAATAAGTTTAATCAGTGTTACTCTGTAGTTGCCTCGTCTGGATTGTAAATCCTTCTGGCTTTTGTGTACAAATACATTTCGTTGTTTTGTAAACTTTTGAGTGGTTCATGTTGGTTACCGTGACCTTATCGAAAGGAGCTTTCTAAATTTAAATGTTAACACCAACTAGTGAACTAACCGATTTTTCTTTGCAATCTCTTTTAGGGAAAGCACTTTGCACTAAATGCAACAAGAAATGCTCTGGGGAGGTCCTCAAGGTGCAGGATAAATATTTTCATACCGACTGCTTCAAATGTAATGGTAAGTAATTTTGCTGCTTGAACATGGCGTGGGGGGGAGATTGTCATACATGTATGTCTTCTAAATTTGCTTGTTATAATCAAGGAAGAATTTGACAAATGAATAAAGCAGGGCAACCGTAATTTTAAAAATGTGTTTAATTTGTGAGAACTTTGGGCATTGCAGCGAAATGCTGTATCAAAGCTTATCCAGGAAAAATCGTTTTCAATTTGTTGTTGTTTGAGTTTATATTTCAAATAGTAACAATTCAGGAAATCCATGCCCAATTTCTGTAATATTTATTACTTACTAGTCCTAGACGACCTGAGTGGAAATTTATCACTCCTTTCAACCTATAAGAAACATTTACTTTATGCGTGGAAAAAATATTATTTTTGCCACCTATTGTCGTCCTACAATTATCTGCATATTCCGGTTATAGCCATCTTGAGAAATTTGCACATTTTTGTAAACAACTAAAGCTTGATTCTGTGGGAATTTTTTACAAGCAGTCAATAATTATAAATCTGACATTAAATGGTTATTGGCGTTAGAACTTTTTGCACCAAGGTTCTCCGTTTCTGATTCTGTTCAGGTATGAAAACATCACAAATAACAAGTTCGTATAATACTGGCAGTGATTTTAAAAAAACTATTCGTATTTTAGAATGTTCCTGCTCTCTGGCCCAGGGAGGTTTCTTCACGAGGGATGGAGAATACTATTGCGCAAACGACTATCAGAAAAATTTTGGCACGAGGTGCCCAGTGTGCGGAGAATTCGTGGAAGGTGAAGTGGTCACCACTCTAGGCAACACTTACCATCAGAAATGCTTCGTCTGTGCTCGATGCAGGTAGTAGCCGAATCGGTTTTGCCTCCCAGGTTTACGTGGGACAGGAATTTACTCTTCTCTGCATAAAAATCTTTATAGACAACCGTTTCCAACTGGCGAACGAGTGACATTTACGGGAAAAGAGTATTTGTGTCAAAAATGTATTTATATCCCCGTTGTGACCTCGCAATCGCCTGTGCAGTCTCCAGGGAGTTTTGAATTAATGAGTAAGCGAGCTGAAGTTGCCTTTCAGGGCGTGTTTGAAAATATCACTCCATCATTTTTCATTTGTTGTGTTTTATAGAATGTGCTGGCTGCAAAGATGAGCTGAAAGAAGGCCAAGCTCTGATTGCCTTAGAAAAGCAGTGGCATATTTGGTGTTTCAAATGTGCTGCCTGTGGAGTGGTTCTCCATGGGGAGTACCTTGGAAAGTTCGTACTGTTTGATTCTTTTACAAATTCAGATTTGTTTAAGAAAACTGAAGTTCAACTTACATGTAAATCCACACTGTTTGCAGAGATGGACTCCCATACTGCGAAAAGGATTACCAACAACAGTTTGGGGTGCGATGTGCTCATTGTGATCGCTTCATAGCAGGAAAAGTGCTGAGGGTAATGTGAAAGAAAGTGTATTGCTGTTTCGGTTCTGACACCTGGGTAGTTGTATCTGAAACGTAAGAGTTAATTTCTACTGACATTTGAGTTGACCGGCCTTCAGCTGGCAACATGAACAGCCTGCATAGTTATTTTTTTTAACAATTTGACTTATGAAACCAGACAGTCACATACATATATTCAAAAAGTGACAATTCCCTAATCGGGAATATCACAGGGTTTTAATGTTTGAAAATACCCGATGTCCTCTTTTAACTGTCAGGAATGCTCATATTCCAGATCAAAAGATTGTCAATACCGTACATAGTCAGTGATATGTTGTTTTTATAATCAAATGCTTTTAAAATCTGCTTCAGGCTGGTGAGAACCATCACTTCCATCCAACTTGTGCACGATGTTCGAAGTGTGGAGATCCCTTCGGAGATGGCGAAGAGATGTATTTACAAGGTGTGTTGATCATTTTTAATTCTGTTGAATGAAGCTAAGGTTGAGGTAACTAATTATGGCACGACGCCGTTTATTAGGAACTGCAATTTGGCATCCACGATGTGGCCCAGGGCCCGGGATTAATGGTACCAATGGGACCAATGGTACGAATGGCACACCTCACCAGAACGGGCAGGTGCATAACGGAGAGGGTCATCCTGATGGCTATTCATCGGACTATGTCGGCCAGGTACTATAACCCAATTTATTTCTCTATTTTACACTTTTTTCACATTAACGACTTTGCTATTAACTTGAAATGTGTGCTTATCATCTTCACATGTTTGTATAAAATGTCGCATGCAACGTAAACGTGTAACAATTGCAAACTTCTAAAAACTGCCTTCCCAGCTTATGCACAGTTTTATTTTTGTTTCATCGTCCATAATTTGTTTGTTGAATTATTTTTTTTTCGCATGTTGCCTTGCATGTCATGTGACATTCAAATTTTGCTGCTGCAGTTTGGCTCACGCAGTCCCAGTTTATCTAGTTCACGCTCCATCAGTCCGTACAATTCGCTAAACAGAAAGGTGAGTCCCATATGCAAAGCCAGCTGCTTGTGGTGTCAAAACATTTGTGAAGCGCTGCATAGATAAGAGAATTTATTGAATCACAGTAATCACACTATTGAGCTTCCTCCTTAATCTTTCTTTTCATCCCCACTTTTGCTATTTCCTTACTGTTATTTATAACTTATGAACTTAAAATTGAAATTGTGATTTAAGTTTCTGTTTTTCATTGTACATTGTATTATTGCATATTCATTGCACAGCAAACCATCCCATTGCTTGTTTTAAAGTCAACATGGGTTTTGTGCGCTTTTGTTAATTCAGCCGCCAAAGGGGAGCTTGCATGCAACTTAGTGAATGGTCTGTAACATAATGTTTTATAGTAAATGAATCAAAGTCAATGAAAATCCGTTTTTCTCAACTTGATTGATAAATTACATTAAACTGGATTGCCTGTATACATGTATTTTGACATTATACACACAAACAAACCTCTTCCTCCCATCCTGAAATCTTTCTTCCTTCAAATTTCCGATATAAGTATACGGCAATTGACACCATGTAGTACAGCATCATTACTCTGTTCCTACAGTTTAACAAACGCATCAAATAATTTGAGGCGCATATTGAATTCCGCAGTGTCTAATGCTAATCGAATTGATGGGTTTCAGCATCCAATTGTGGGCAGCCCAGGCCTTTATCGCGAAAGAGATTTTCAGGAATCTCCCCCACCTCGCTATCCTGAAGTTGACATAACCCGGATTTATACGTGCAGCTATTTAACTGCCGAGCCAACACAGGGATATCTGAAGCGTCCGTTAGAACCAAGGGCTCCCAAGTCACCACAGTTTTTCCGACCACAAGGTTAAATTACTCTTTAACTTTACTACTTTGGGACAAATGTCAATTGGGCCGCATCCTGAAGTTCATTTTCCACGTTCTATAAAAATGTTTTCTCTCATTTCTAGACAAAAGCCACAAGTATTCAATGTCGAGGCCAGGCTATACAAAATCTGGAATGAAAGTCATGGTTGAGGCTATGCAGTCCACCACACCACGACCCCGTTCACCCCACATGAATAACGAGGAGCCAATTGAGCTGGCTCACTATCCAGATGCACGCCCTCCGAAACCCAATGAAATTCCGAAAATCGACAGAGACGATTTTCCTGCACCTCCTTTCCCTTACACTGATCCAGGTAAATTTTCATTCAGAATTTCATAAATTGACTTGAAAGGTGTTGACCATGTCTTCATTCTGACGAGTAATGAAATTCTTTCAGAGCGTAGGAGAAGATGGAGTGATACGTATAAAGGCGTGGAGTTATCCGATGGTGAGGATGAAGAGGAAGACGGCGAAGATCCCAAGCTAAAGAAAGGGGAAGCGGAATTGAGCAAAATCACCAGTAGTTCGGGAATGGGGAAAGTATGTTATCCTTGTTTATCCTACGTGCATGCAGTTGGCATATTTCTTAAGTTTTCGACTGTTCTTGATAAATGGTCACTTTTTCAGGTGTTTCTTCAAGACATCAAGGAGCGGGAAAAATATCGGCAATGGAAACAAAGACATTTAGATCCCCGTAACGCATCCCGTACACCATCTGCTTCGAAAGAACCAGGCTACAAGATGCGCTACGATTCTGCCATTAATGCTTGTAAGCAAAAGCAATCCTTTTTCAGTTATCATTCAAATCATTTTACAGGATTTTGAGTGGTTTCTCCCATGATTTCAGCCCCGTCAAGAAATCTGGAGAGGCCACGCCCATGGGAGGAGGATGAACTGGACCGTGGTTCAAGCTATCGTTCGTCTGTGGGCAGGTCAACAGGACACACTCCCACCTATAATGGTAAGGCTAACGCATTAATTTGCAAAATGTATTAATTTTAGTCAAATTCACTTAGATTAGTGATCAATTGAGGGAATACGAGTTTTAAGCCTGTCCATGCAACTTACATACATTATATTAAATTTAAAAAAGTTTTATAAGGATTCCTTGGCCACTTGGGTTAGCGTTAAACATATCCTATCCAACTGTATACTTGGTTTACTGGATTTTCAATAGATTCAAACAGGTTTTGTCAAATGTGATGAGTGTATTTGGGCAAATTTATGGCATATGTTCAAAGCATCTGTCACACAACTGGCATAGTTTGTTTCCCTTTGCTTTACAAATTGCAATCATTGGTGAATTGTAGCCATGAACCCAAATATCCCATTTGACACGAGACAATGTGGTTTATCTATATTACTACAGTTCATGAAATGCTTGTTTTTCGATATTTATTGTGTGTATGATGTGCTCAAGTGATGGTGGGATTAATTTATCCGACTTGCCTGAATCGGTTACAATCATCTGATATTTCCTTCTTCTTTCTCTTATCTTTGACCATTCCAATTGTAGACCCATTTAACCGTCCAAAATAGTAGCCTAAAATGTGTACAATGTTCCAAAATGCTGTACTTTTTAAACTAGTCGCTACTAGAATTTTGTTATCTCCTATTTTAACTGCATTCTTTGTATACATGTAATTCGTCCTTGTGCAACTTAACCACTAAGATGGCATATTAGATTCCAGTACAGCAATTGTTTTCGATATTAGAAAAAGAGTCGCTTAGCAAACTGTAAATTTTATAACCTAACAATATTAATGGATTTCGTTTCACATAGATTGTTGTGAAATGTTATGCAAAGAATGCACAGATAATTCTGCCCTAATTTATGCATGATTAGTACGAATACTCTAACTAGTCTGTTTTTTACATGTAGATTTCTTTATCAATACTTGCTGTCTGGATTATCAAAATTAGTTAGCATTATGTTATGAGAAAATGTTTTACAAAAAAGAACTTTTCTTTAAGAAAATTTTACGGTTCAGTGATTGTGTATGAATATTATTTTTGAACAAGCAGCTTTAGAGGAAATAATATATTTTTATAAAAGTAGATAGCAATCCTTTACAATTTCCACTTCTTTGTAAAATATCCAGTTTTGGAAAACCGCAAATATACGTTATGGTAATGGAAACCGAAGTGAAAGCCTTGTGAAAAAAACACGAGGCTGCACTTTTCTGTGCAGGATTTTTAGTCGTAAATATCGGCTATCATGATAATTTTGTTGTAACACATGGCAGTTTTTTTTTTTTTTGGCAAAATAATGGAAAATAAGGTAGAGCAATTTTATGGCTAAGCCAGACAAGCAAGTGCTAAGCGTTCCTGGAGTGCCTATGTCAGAAATGTTCTCGATGAAACTCGTGATAGTCGTCTGCAGTGTTGCTCCGATGCTGCATGTATTTCGTTCCTTTACGCATGATTGTCGTTTCCCCTCTCAGTAGTTTCATCTCTGCATCCCTCGCCAAAACCTGGCTACGGGCTCACCGTCAAGTCTGCCACCATGCCCGTTTCTGGACGCAACGGAGGGGCCTATGACTATATGGTAAGAACTCCTGCATGTGCCCGGGTTAGGATTTCCTGTGTTTGTCCCTCTCGTTGTTGTATCGGTTTGCGAATCCCCATTAGCATCCCCAAACCTCGAATGCAAGTTGGCATCTTCAACGCGAATAAATAAATACCCGCCAATCACATACGTTCACATCACACATACATCTTTGGTAGCGCAGGGTGCCTGCCGAGTGCCAAGCTAGAAGTTGACAGTTTCGGAAGCCACCCTGCATCAGTAGTTCTCATTGAAATGTCTGTGTGTGTGAAACTTGCCCTTTACTGCAGTTGTATCTTCCCTACGTTCCGTGCCCCGACCTGGGTATGGGTTGGCCCCCCGCTCCGCCACATTCTCCTATACAGGCGGGCAAAGCAACTGTGTTGCAGCGCTTCCCGTAAGTAAGGAAAAGAGGAATGTTTCTTGCTTTCTGTGTGTTTTACTTTCTCGCTGTACATTTATATCATTTAGACAAAGCATCTGCCCATTTTAACTAGTTTGTGAGTGACCGCGTAATTAGCTGCATAAGTGGCTTGCACACGTTTCTGGAAACTGATAAATTATAGCAATTACTTTTCTTATGGAAAACACCCTAAGAAATTAGAACTTTATGGCGATGCTAAATCGAATATCTGTAATTTTTTAATTACATTTGTTCGAGATACTGTATCTAAAGGGCACATCTTTCTTAGTGTAACGTAGATTCAATGATTTGAAAACTAGATACAGTGACAAAAAAACAGCATGTGAAGATTTACTCAAAATTTTCCTTGTTATACATGTATTTTCACCTTGAATTGCTCCAATGCAGATGGAAAAAAGTCCCAACAATACACTTATTCCAAAGTTGTATAAATATTTTGTTCTATAAATATTTTGTTCAGTAATTTTTTCACTACTGAATAAAATGTTGCATCTCTGAAGAATGCCATATGCATTGCAGCTACTTATTAGATAGCTGTGAAGCTGTTCAACAGACAAATTCTCTTCAGTTTTTAATCTAGATGTATATATTTTCAGCATGATTTAGTTTTTATGTAGTGTTTTAAAATACGCCTTCACTCAGTGATACAACAGCACTCTGGTTCCTCTTTTATAATTTCTTATTGTGGATTTGACCTTATCTATTCCGTTTTGTGTGCGATTGTTGTAATGACAAATATTAAACTTACGCAGGGTGACTATATGTATGACGATTATGAAAAAGGACACAGTACTGATTTCAGCAGTGGAAAATCTGATGGTAGGTTCTTCGTTTATCACTAACAAATAAAGAAATTCGAAGAATGAGTTTGATTTTCCCATTGCTTTTTTTTCTCACCATTTTCTCTTATTTTAGTTTCAGCCACCTCACTGTCTGAGCATGATCGCAATGTATTGGTGAGTAACATTGTTTGCGTTATATTTGTCATCCGCCCGAATTTGGATTGGTGGACACTTGGTTTATTGAAAAATTATTCATATTTTCAGAACCATGACTTGCGCAGTGCCACTTACTCTACTGGTCTACGATCTGCATCCTATAGTCCTCATTTCAGACGCTCATTGCCGAACATGGCCCACATGTCAAATGAGCCACCTAAAGTAATTTCAGAAATGATAATTTTATTTCAATTTTTTATTACTTATACTCAAAAGAACAGCATTTTAATCGTCACTTCTCCTCAGATTTATCCGGTCCATTTGCTGCAAACTAATAACTATCGTTTGCCTTCCGATGTCGATAGGTGTCATTTAGAGGTAAGTTAATGCCATTTAATTATGTCAGTATTTTTTGAAGGCATTATATTGCAGAAGTACTGTGCAAGTGTTGTAACTTGCCTATAATGCGAGTGGTTTTATTGAAAAGTTGACAGTATTCAAATGACAAAACTTTGTTTAAAGAGCGGCAACTTGCTGGATTATTCTTAATTAATCTCAAAATTTGTTTTTTCTAGCGCCACCTATCAGAAGATGACTTTCAAACATTGTTTCGGATGAGTAGGATGGAATTCTATCGTCTGCCCGAATGGCGCAGGAACGACCTGAAAAAGCGCGCTAAGATATATTGAGATAACGAAGGTCTAATAGACGATAATATCTACAAAACAAGAATAACCGAGGAAAGTAAACAATCAGCTATGTCCACCTAGACATAATCATGCCATTTTTTAAATTCTCTAGTAGCTTGACTGTATTCTCATCATGCATGTTGAATTGCAAATTCATACTAGGAAACATCCAGGGGCTTTAGAACGGCACATTCTCCATATAATCATGTAGCTTTTTACATTTCAACGCAAAAAATATTCATACGTAATTGTGGGCGTGCTCTATGTAAATTTGTTCACCTGCTCCAACCCGCATCATATACTTGTACGTGTACTGATATGCGTCCGTGTGTTGGTGCTGCGCGAGCATATTTCCATCACATTTAAAAAAAAAAAATCAACTTTTTGTTGATGGGTTTTACATACCCAGCGACCCAGGGATGATAAATGACGATTCAATTTCATGTTTTTGAAATCGTTGTAATTGCCCCTTGTAAAAATGGGCATGTGCTTTTTATAAAACCACTTAATTTTTAAAAATTTGCAATTTTATCTATGATGAATACATATGAATATCAATTCCCACATTTACAAAGATTATTGCTACGCATAGATGTCATACATTTAGGCGACTTTCAGATTCATTCTTTCACGACCAGAATAGACTGGAAGTTTGCTTTACAAACAGCTAACCAAAAGGTGATGAAGTGGATAGTCTATAATGAGCATTATGGATTTTGCTGCCAGTGTTTGGAAGGAATAGCATGTAATTTACCAAAACTTAAGTTTCTGCACGCAGTTTTGTAGATGAGCAATGTTTAGTATTCAGGTAAAGTACAAAATGTCAAACTAGCAAAGCTCCCAACAGAGCTGGTCATAAATTATATATCTGAGAAATACTAAAGAAGGAAAGGCTGCGGTCAAATTTTAGATATTCCCTCGAAATCGTGGTGAAGACCATTATGCAAAATTTGCTTGTTAGCCAAATCCACGGAGTGCTGGAGATTTGGCTCATGATGCTCAAACAAACAGAAGAGACCCTCCATGTATGATGTCTATCCTGCGTTTCTTCATTGTACACATTTTAAATTCAATCGTCTGGTATATTTGTGCAGCTTACGACCCTATTGTATACTCGTATTGAAGATGCAGCGCCCTTTCACTTGTTGTGCCTTTTAGAGTTAAAATATTTCCTGTGCGTCTTTGTAGACTACCGACTTGCGCTTGGTAACATACTGTTCATTGTGGCGTTACAAGTGAGTTGCATCCTTTTGTAAATAAGCGGTTTTGACGTCAAAGTTCTAGCTCTAAAAATACTGCAAATTACCCCACGTATTGGTTTTAGTAACGGCAAAAGTTACTATATACATACATACAGTATAAGATTATTAGTGGAATTATGTAGATATATTATTTTGATTATACATATATGAAGGTTAGATTACACATTAACTATTGCTTGGGTTATAAAAATGATAACTATTTGGAGAGTGTACAGTGAAATGCAAGCAGAATTAATGCGAGTATACACTGGGTACCACAAGTGGAGGGACATTAAGACTTTAACAATAATGAAATTGGGGGACGCCTCTACAGATGAAATTATCAAAATTACACCAGATATTTATATAAGATTTTAATTTTTAACAAAGACTATATAAAATATGAATTTACATTATTTCACAAAGTTTGGTTCTTGAAATAGGCTTGGAAATCTAGTCAGGTATCACGATACATGAAATTAATTTTGCTTATCTGTAACATACACTGTAGCTCGTAAATTTTGATCAGGTTTGACGAAATTGTTGGTTGTGGTTGAAGAGTTTGATATTAGTGAACTGCGCAGTTTTTAATAGGAGGCTATCTTGCATAAGAGGCCTAAAACGAGTAAAATTGAATCACAGCAGATTAGAAATGAATTTTGTTGGCATCATTCCTCTTACTCAGCTCCTTGTGAGTTGGGCTCAGATAATTCTGTGCAAAAACTTCCAGAATATCCCTGTTTGAAATATTTTTAATGTATCTTTACTATAGCATATTTGAAGGGCTTTTTTCATACAGAGATGCCAGTACAGTCAAAACCAAATGTAACGAAACTCAAGGGATTGAAAACATTCTTATTCTGCGCTATCTGTCATACTGAATGTTAGATTTACATTTGGCGTTACATAATTAAGTAGTATAACAAATGTCAATTCTGATTATACCTTTCTCTGCTAATTTTAATCTAGGAATAATCCAGACTTTGTGCAAGCAATTTCATTTATTCTCACTGGTAAAAGGCTGCTTTACTTGACATGTGCAGTTCAGCTGTGCGTTGTGTAAAAAATGTTTCGACTTCAGCGAGATTAAGTCTAGAACCCAAATTCGTTATAACCGGTTTTGACTGTAAAACATTTAAACTTGTCATATCCTATTGGTTTATAGCACTTGGTGATGCTTTCCATGAGTGCTTACGTGTAACGTTCGCTTGATCCTGTTAATTATGGTTTATCATCTATTAGTGTAATCAAATTACAAATTAATTATATTAAGCTGAATTCCAGAGGCTATAGATGAGCACATGATAATTAATGATGTACGATTAATATATACCGCAATATCTGTCGTGGTACATTAGCTTATAAGCACCATAAATCTTAAAAAAGTGACTATAAAACGATGGTATGCAATGTATAGCCTTTTGTTTACTTATATTGTGTGCCTTTTTCAGCCAAGTTTGCTTTAACAAAAACACGATATTGAGCAGAATGTTCCTCAAATCATGTTGTACCAAACATGGCATTCAAGTTTGTTATGGCCATTTTCAGGCCACCAGTTTCACACCAATTAAAATGGTCATCAATTTGCGATCAGGTCATGGCTAATGGTACTGTGGGATCTGGAAAAGTATATCATTCATGACAAAATGTAAATGACTCATTGTATTAGACATTGTTCTTGATCTCATCATCATGTAGGAGGAAATGTTTTAATGTTTAAAATGGATTCATTTACTGATAGTCAGGGTTTCATAGGTAATTTACTTGTGGGAAGAACTGGGCTGATTTGAATGAAAATGACGTGTGTGAGTAAGAAATTGTAATTTAAAATTCGACAGCAGAGTATACCACCAGAAAGGTCGAAATTGATTACAACAATGGTCAGCTAAGCATCAAAATAATGTTTTTATATTTTTAATATATCAGCATCTTCACGACACAAGGCTTTCAAAAAACCTTTTATGCGATATTGCTCATGTATTTTTCTTAATTTTGCGACACTTGGGAATAATTAATTTCTGGTCCCCAGTACATAGCAAAAGCTGCCTAAAATTCGAAGTACACCCAATGAAATTTCATTGTTGAATACGAATTAAGCTCAATAAACCCATATACATACATTTTCACGGAATATTTGGTTTCTATGTTCCCTTTTTTGTCCGTTGCAAATAAGGCCAAAAAAAACCTGGCTTTCCACTATATTCAATTTTATGTTTTACCGCTGTTCAACACATTATCTTTCTTTTCGACTGTGCATGTGAACTTCTAGGAACAGTCTGGACTCAAATGAAATGAGATATGTATTTGATAAAGAATTTGCGTACGAAATATTCTGACCTTGTGTATACCTTAAACATGTATTGTCATTTTGCCTGGGGTTACTACATTTAACAGAAGTGAAAGATAGTCATTGAAATTGATAAGTGGACTTGTCGCAGCATGAAAAACTGAATTTCCATTGATAGAAATTTTCTTGCATCCTTTTAAATGTACTATCATATGTTCAGTTGTGTTGGCAATTTGCTGGTGCTATATGGATGATTAATTACCATATTAAAAGTTCTGTGCTACTACTTAATATCTGACTGGTATCAATCTATTTTTTTTTATTTTCAGTTATCTTTACTTTAAAATGCTTATACCTAATACGCCATTTGAAAAATATTAAAGTGGCACCGATAACGGAAATTAAAACAACGACAGTTGCCTTCTTAGATATTCAGCTAAGTAAAAACAAATCTTTTCAATATACTTTAATCGCTAATGTAGTAAGTTGTTCTTTTGAAACTCCCGCCCTGGTACTCCTTTCCCAGAATGCACAGCTGGCCGTTCTATTCTTGTAATGGCAACATGGACGATGTTAAGCCAGCACCAAGTCTGCTCCCTGTTTTGCCTGTTTCACAAGCTGCAACCCCAGCTGGCCTGGAATCGTTGTATAATAATTGTAGACGAATATACCCTAATCAACCAAATCCACTTCAGGTGACTGCAGTCGTAAAATATTGGTGAGTATAGACTTCTAAAAGTTGCACATTCCTGGTATGCAAATGAGCATGTCCTCCATGTTAGCGAGGAATTTGCTCATACAGTGTATTCACCTTGTAAAGCATTGATGCGCTTTCATATCTACCCTGTATAGTTAGGTTTTGCGTAGTTTTTTAATCTGCCATCCTCTAATAATCACGAACTGCATGTAAATGAACAATTTATGGCAATGTCCATCGAAATAATAAAGAGTATACGCGTGAACTGAAAAGACCCAGACAAAGTAAAGCATCATCTACTGTTTTTTGTAGTTTTGTTTTGGGTGTTGGTTGGCAATTCCAGGCGCTATTTTGAGAACAATATGCTATTCAGGCATTTTTCTTCGGTCCACAAACATTTCATGATATCCCTGAACTGGTTGTCTATAGCCCTGCCATGCAGTTGTAGTAGTTACAAACTTGAGAGCATATGAAGTATAAATTTGACAAGTTGTAAAATATGTATTGAAAAGTTAATCCAGTTGATGCATAAATTAACGTTCACTAATTTGATTGGCGATCCAATATGTTATGTAATAAGAACATCAAAAGTTCAGGTAAATTGCTTTTTTGCAGTTATGCATTCACCTATCTTCAAAAATCTGAATATTTTTTCGCCGTCAAGTAAAAAATTATATTTGCAATCAATAGTACTCCTATAATTGCTAGTACCAGATGACCGAGCTTTGCTCGATAAAGAATTTAAGAGTATGGGCCCATTCGAGATTCTTGTCATCACTAAATAGTGATTTTGCCACAGTGATGATATGATCACTGGCCAAAAAACGCCTTGCGAGAAAAGTTTTGCAAAATGGGATGACAAATGATGAATTTTAACCCAAATTTTTATTTTGTGAATCAATGAAAGTCAAAAATATCATGACCCTAATGTAAATTTTGACTTTTCAATGGCTTCCATGACCTGAAGTTCTTTCATGAGTTTTCCATGACCTCCATGACCCTGAGTTACTCTAGAAAATTCCAATTTTGGCGCATTGCATTTTGAATGCATTTTCGTCATCCTTATTTTTTATTAATTAAATTCTATATGTGCTTTCCCAATGTCAAGGCCTAGCTCAATCACTTTCTCGCACCCACATTTCGAGTATGGGTAATTAATTTGTTGTTGACTCCAAACTCCTGAAGTAACATTACGAAATTAACAATATAATTATTAATCTCACCACATGATCTGTTACCTTTATTTCGAATAATTTCCCCCTTAGATGAGTCTTTCCGATGTCGCAACCTAGCTAAGTCGCTTTTTCGCACCCGATAACATTAGTCACCCCATTTCAGCAAAATTCTGAACCCCGTTTCCGAGATAGAAAATACAAATATACAAACCCATAAACATAGTGTGTGGAATTGATGGCTTCAAAATAGAATGCATCAAACAACTAAGTCATCAGTCATGCCAAAATGTATTTAAAGTGTCCTCAAAACCATTATAACTGGTAATGTGATGACCCTAAAGTTATGCATTTTCTCAGCGTTTTGAATTTATTTGTTCAGGTTGGGGGGTCCGGATCCTTTGGACTATGTGAGCATGTACTCTAATGATGGGGATCTGGACAACGATATTCCCCCTCATTGGCACTACATTAGCTTCGGGTTGTCTGACCTTCATGGAGATGGGAGGGTTCACCAGTAAGTAGAATATGTTAATGCTTCATAATTTGAAAGCATATGAAGAAATTAGTTTATTAAAGTACCAAGTATAAATTATAGAGTGACAGGCAGTGGCACACCAAGTGGATTTGGCTTTGAGCTAACTTTTCGCTTGAAACGAGAGCCGGAAGAGACTGCTCCTCCCACATGGCCAGCGGCAGTAATGCAAGCTTTGGCTAAATATGTGTTTCAGTCTGAAAACGTGCTGTATTCCGGTGACCATGTTTCTTGGTGAGTGATTTTGTTTAGATCAGATTTGCTCGTGAACAACTTGGCTAATCGTTATTCAATTTCTAAGGCATTGCTCACTAGACAGCAGTGAATCACGAATTCAGCACATGCTGATGACAATTGATCCACAACTGGGAAGCATTCATACACCATATGGATCTGTCAATTTCATACAGGTGAATTGCTGTTGCGACTTTTGTTATTTCGCCATGCATTGCTTGTTTATTTATTTCTACAATGCTGTGTTTTATCATGGGCAGATTATTGGGGTGTGTGCAGAAGAACTGCAGGCTGCTCAGCATTGGAATGGACCTGGGGTTATTGAACTTATGAAGACTGTATCGGGGTTGGTGCTTTCAAATCCTCTTATTTGTGAACAGTAGCATGCATTTCCTGGCTCATACCTTTAAGATTTGGATGTTTTCTCTGGCAGGGCTGGTGGACCATGGCTTATTACTGATATGAGAAGAGGGGAAACTATTTTTGATCTCGATCCACAAGTTCAGGTAAAATGTCCATTGTTGAAAAACAAGGTCTTGCTATAATAAAGTGGTTTGTAATTGATTCTTTCCATTGTAGGATGCTGTGGATCAGGGAATCGAGTTGGAAGGATCCAATCTTAGTGGTGTTAGTGCTCGATGTGCGTGGGTTGAAACCGACATAAGTGCTTTAGAAGGGCACAAACGACCTTTCGAACAGCACGTCGAAAAAGAATACGAACCGTATTTACCAAGGATATCAAAATTAGGTAAGTTAAACCTTGCCAAGCAAATGAGCCATAACACAGAACACATGTTAAGAGCCAGTTTTTTCAACATCAATATGGTGTACATGAACAGTTTAATTAATTTTTCTAATTAAAGTACAATCGTTAGATTTTGTTCATTTTTATGTTGAAGTTTTCAGTTTGTGATTTGAAAAAGTGGGTGTTGAAGAATTCTAAGCCGTATTTTTTTTACTTTTACCCAAACACCTAAATGTGCACTTTTTTATATTGTTCACTAATTATATATTTTCAGAATCTGAAGAAATTAAAGCAGTGTTAAAGAAAGGATTGCTACACAGTAAGCCAGTACTACCTCCAATACCAAACAAAAGTTGTGCCGATCTGTACGTAAATGATTGTTTTGTGTATTACCAAAAAGTAGGGCTCAATTCTGATCAGTCTTTAATACGTAGCAATGACAGCAATTCCAGAAAAGAATCGTATGACAGTAATGCGAGCAGTGACACAGGGACATTAGAGCTTCTTCGCACAAGAACTTTGGAAGCAATTCATGTTACATTAAATTTGGAAGCAGGATGTCTTCTACCCCTCGCATTAAGGTATGGTATCTTTAATCGTTGTGAAGCAGTGAATAACTTTCATTATGCTTAAGAGGTTTTTTGAAGAAAACCCCTTTGTGTCTAGGGGTAGGCTGAAACATGGCAGACATTTTACTTTCAAAAGCGTGGTCGGCGATGTAGCTATTACGTTTGTAGCATCGTCTGTGGTGGGAGCCATTGCAGATCAGGAACATCCCTTCGCTGCTCATGGGCCATGGCTACAGGTAAGTCATGCAGTTCAGTAACTCCAAGTGCTGTTCATAGATGCTTCGTGCTAAACTAGTTCATTTCCAAATTCTAGATTTTGCTCAATGAAGGTGGAGTCAGTGAGATGTTGTCTGATCTGGAAGTTTTGTCAAAGTCTGAGGAGGTTAGCATTTCTATTGACTTTAACCATTGTATTTGCCTGCAGTATGGAGTTTCTAGCATTACTTTTTGATGTTGCCGAATTTTTTTCCAATTTTTTTCCAATTTCACAAAATTTAGAAGGATTTACAATTGAAGGTTTCTGTGTGAGCCTAAACACTTCGGCTGCTTAATTTTAACATTTTGTTGAATATCAGTGCTTGCATGTCCACACATCAGCCATTTTATAAGCTGTCAGTAATGGATAATTGTTATTCCAGATGTCGCTACCAAAAACGTTTACCTGGCTGGATAAAAAGCTGGCAATTACAATATTGCCCGATGAGTTTTAGCTGGAAATGCGAACAAGTAAGGACACATTTTCGTGCAGTTTTTAAAAATAAGAATCCGGAGTCGAGGTCTCGCATAACCTGGTTTCAATTTAATTGGAGATTTCTGTGAACTCCATTAATACATCTCACCCAAAATACAAGTTTTTGTGGGCCCAGTAGACAATCACAATCCACATCCACATTTTTCAACTACATGTACATGCATTTGGAAGTGACTTGCAAATTGGATCTGTTTTTTTGTTAATACGTTAGATTGCAACATGACCTTATTGGGCTCTCTTGAATGAAATTCGGCATTGAAACCACATTTAAAAAATAAGCAATTTAAAAGGAAAAATTTATTTGCATTTTAGGGTTGATAGTGACAGTTAGATGCTTATAAAAAAGCAGACTGGACTAGTTACTTTATTTAACAATTCAAAAATTTTATTGGACAGCTATCCCCGACACATATTTGGAGGTCTAAACCATGTCTGTTTGGTACTATGGATTTGCAATTCCATTGTCCATGGAAACCATCAGCTCTAGTACCATTATCATCTTGTAAAAGATTGGATTCGTAATGATTTACAGAGTGTAGATATAGCAGTTGCCTGCATTGACACACTGTATAAAGGAGAAGCCTCAATTGCTTTATGGGAGAGCGTTAGAATCCCATCTGACATTTTTGTTTCCTTTTTCATTTTAATTGGTCGTCTCACATTAGCCAGGTGCAAGCATGCGTTTTTATATTAAATTATTGTTTTATTTCTTATGTATTTTTAATCTGCGATGATGATAATGCTGTATGTGCTGACCATATAAAAATGAAATTCCAATTTTAAAATTAGGCTTTAGTGAATTAATGATTTGCACTAATTACACCTGATCTGGACCTGCATTATGACTGTTGAAATGTACATTTGCGTTGCTTTTTCACCCCTTGTTGCCCTTTACAGAGTAATTAGTTTGTTGGCAGGCAAGGGTAGGTCAAAAAGCCTTGTTGTATATTTTTATTGGAATGTCGTGCAAACAAAACGAAATTCACAAAATGTTAGCCCCTTGGTTTCTATAAATAACACTACATTCTGTTAGCATCGCTGACGACGTCCTGAAGGTTTGCGTAAAACAAAATGGAGCATGTTGAAAAACAATTTACAACAATTGTACAGCCCTCTTGTCATTTCGTTTTACGCAAAACTTCATCAACGATGCAAATGGCATGTAGTGAGCATTATAGGGAATTAACTGCTTAACATTTTGCATATTTCAATTTTTATATGATGATCCAATAAACAACAAAACATGTTGATCCTCCCTTGTATTTTTATAAAATTCATAACTCGTTAAACTTCTCTCCTTTCTGTTAAATTTAAAAAAAAAAAACAATTTTACAAAATATATATCGGTGCTGGCTGAACTTTAAGATGAGCTAACAGAAAGTACTTACGAACATTTTAAGTGTAAATCTAGATAGATAATCGTGGCCCTTTGTGCTGCACGAATCTGCACTAGGGGCACTATTATATCCCATAAGTAATTACGTTAATGGATTTCAAAGGCCATCCATTGGTACCATTTCAACAATTGGGTGCAGCGATGAATATGATCATGTAGTGTCAATTAATATGTGCTGGTATTGGTAAAATGTCAAGATAAGGAACATTTTTGTATATTTTTTAAAAATAAGTTGAAAATGATCAGTCATTTAAAACAACGTCAGCGACGGCGTTTTGATGTACTGGAAGGGTTCTTTTCTGGCTGTCGCCTCTTGCCCTGAGATGACTGTTGACATTCAGCATACTGTTTATTCGACCTCTCCCGAACATTTTGACTTGCACTGTTACATATAAGATAGAAAACTAAATCTTAGCTTTGCATATACTTTTTGAAACCTATAAAACCTAAACGTTGCTTACCTTCCTGAAAATTCGCCAGCAAAACTAGCTAGGACACAAATTGAACTCAGAAAAGTGATTGTTTGCTTACCCTTCGTCAATCACTAGGGGTCCAAAGTCGCTGAAAGATTGAACCGACTTGCTAGGCGAAGCAGCACGACGCCTACTGCTAGTGAAGACGGGTCTTGGCTTATATAAATCTGTGCTACTATATCGCTGGTTATCGTACCTAAAAAATGAAAAAGTTTTTGTGATTGCTTGCAGTTTCCATTTCTGTGAGTTTTCTGTAGCCATTGTGCCGTAAATTACCTAGCAGGGGCTCGTTTAGGAACCAATGGGGATTCATTCAAGTTTTCTGCCTTGCTATTTCGACGTCCATTGCTGTCGCTCCTTGGAGATACAATGGGTTCCACTGGGGATGATCTAGTACCAGAAAAAAAGGACAGCTTTGAGAAACTACGCCGTATAATTACAATCAGCCTAGTAAGTTAACTAAGCAAAGCTTGTCCCTAAACTTCATAATTCTCTCCTAAAAAAGCAGTCTACTCGTACCCGTAAAGAAAAAAATGCACATTTCTTACATTTCTTGTTTCACCTTCCGCCCGTTTCCACTATGCTGTGAAGATGTTCTCGGCCGAAACTCTTCACCTTCGTTCGCTTCCGAGGAGATGCTCCTGGGTCCTTTGACACTGTGATCACCGTCACTGCTCTCTGATGGCGAACACAGTTTACCTTTGGAAAAAAAAATGCCACAGTCAGCTCTGATTACATGTCAAGATTTCGCCTAATAGATATCTCACCTCTTCCACCACGCTTTGCCTTTACACCTTCGCCTAATTCGGACACGTCACTTATGGGGCTGCCCGGAAATTCAGTTTCATCTGTGGTCGTGGAGTGGCCAGTGGAACGCCTTCCCCTGCCCTGCATCTCACGGTGCAGATCTTCAACCGCATGCTCAAACATGTGGCCGTGGTTTTGCTTGTCTTTGCCGGTGTTGAATATGGAGGAGAAATCGTCCGAGCAATAACGTGGGTTCAGTTTGCGCTGCCTTCGAAGCTCGCGCCGAGGCTCAATTTCTGGTTCCTGCTTCCCTGACATTTCTGCTTCTGCTAAAATAAGTTTGATAATATTCTAACAACAACAACAACAACAAAAACTAATTCTCATGTTCTGTTCATTCTACCTTTTTGTGTAACCTCTTCTTTACATCCTGCAGTTTCCTCTGATTTTTCTTTGAGCTTATCTGCAGCAGCTGTTGGCGCTCGTGCCATTTGCTCTAAAGGCTGTGAAAACAACCCATAGGTTAACAACAGTTGTGACTTAATTTAAAAAAGTTAACACTCAACTTACCTGTGCTGCTTTCGACTCCTCCAGACTACTGGGTTGAGAACGAGATTTTTCTGAGGACAACAAAATGAGATGTTTAGCATGTTGGACTGGGAATGCATTTCCGACTATCGGAGGTTCAGAAAATGGAATTTCAATCACGGAACACGATATCTTAACAGATTACAAAGCAAGTGTAGCCTCCTAAAGTCACGATAAAGGGTCGCCGCATTTTCAAAGAATTTTAAATTTAATTCCACTAATCTATTAGCTCATTTGGGTCAGGCATATAAGCTTTAAATTGATGTATGTCATTTAAATTAGCGCAGTATTGCATGTTATCCATTTAAGGTTTTGTTTAGGGTACAAAACCAAACATGAGCTGCAAGCGAAAGAATGACTCCCTGGTAATATGTAGGTCAGCTAGCCAATGAATTAACAATTTACATTTAAAACAGCGATGTACCAGCACAGCTTTTTTCCGCTGAGTGGGTTTCGTTGAAAAAGTAAGCATTATCAACTGAAAATGCTTAATAGAATGCGTGGTTAATAACTTTTAGGAACTCAAAGGGCTAGCAGAGTAGACAAAGCACTTTTGAAAGGCAAATTCATGATCACAAGGCTGGTGCGCTTGCTTCAAATACATGTAATGGATGAAATTATTAAAGTTATATTTGAATGGAGCTGAAATACACAAACTCTTCTCCTCACCCTTCCCAGAATATACTTTATTCTATCTCTTTAAGTGGATTTTTGTTTTACTGAAATAATAGGGAATGTTTGAGATCAATTCTTCAACTCGCTGAGCATGCCTAGAACGACCATATTTAAGTAGTTTCCTTACTTCTTGGAGAGATGCTTTGTCCTTTCTCCTCCTCGCTTTCCGAGAGTGTGATGTGGTCATCGAAATCGGAAAGGTCGCTCGTGTGTACCGAACTCACGGTCACGTCAGAGAGCCCATCATCGCCGCCTGCACCTGCCTTTTTGAGAATGTCCTCTCTGATCTTGGTTGGTGAAACCACATCTGTCACGTCAAATTCTTTGAACTCTTCGTCGTCTGACGATGAGTAGCTATCACTCGATGAACTCTGACTCTGTGGAGGGCTCGACTGCACATTCTTAGTTGTCTTTGTCTCGCTTGCTTGTTTATCGTCTGTTTTCAGTTTTTTGGTCGCAACAGAGGCGTCTGGACTGCTAGAAGATTGTCTTTTCAAAACCTTATTGCTAATGCTCCCGTCTTTATTTGGAGTCGTTGATGAACCCTCAGTTAATGGTTTCTTTATGAGTCCCTTGTCAGAACGCACACTAGGATGGGCTCCGCCAGTGGAGCTTTTGCCTCTCTGGTCCAGCTTCAGTTTACCCAGTTCCTTCTTGCTTTTTCCTTTATCATCTCTATCAAGCATCGATGCCTTAGCACTGTTTTTTGGCTTAGCCGCAGAAGAGCTTTTATCGGCTTCGCAGAGTTTGTCCCCGAAAGCCGGTGATTTGGTGCTCCTTATTTTGCTTTTTTCAGACTCCTTGCTTTTTGTGTGACTGCTCCCGGAGTTGAGCTTCTTGTCAAAAGATTTTGATTTCTCATCGTGGTGGTTCCGGCTCCTCTCCAATTGACTCGTCTTGTGTTTACTGCTACTGCTTTCTGGCTTTTTATCAGGCGATTTCTGTTTATCACTCCTATGCTTGCTGCTCTTGTCACTCTCTGAAACACGCAGCTTTCCGCCATCTTTGGATCGATCACATTTGTCAGTCAATTGGCTGCTTTTCGGCTTATCCACTTCATCCCTGACTTTATCGCTTTTAGCAGATTTATCGAGTCTGGTTTTACTACCATCTTTATCGTCAAAGGATTTTGACTTTACCAGTGGCTTGTGAGCTTTAGCAATGGTATCAACCCCTTCTTTAGATTCTGTTGGTTTTTTTGACTTTTGAGAGCTGTCCTCGTGCCGAGATAATTCTGTTTTGCTTTTCACCTTCTCGGAAGATGACTTTACATTACCCTTTTTATCGTCTGGCTTGGAACTTTTATCAATCACCTTGCTCCCAATGGCAGTTTTTGATGGACTATGCTCTCTTTTTATTGGCTTGTCAGACTTTTTTTCAGTTATACTTGGCTTGGTTTTTTCAGAGCTGCTTGACTTTCCCTTAGTAACAGCTTTAGAATCAGTTTTCTTTGTGGATTTGGCAACGTTGTCAGGCTTCTTGTATGAATCTTCTTTGCTTTTGTCCCGCTTTCCTTCTAAATCCCTCAAGATAGCACTGCTCGTCTTAGGAACTGCTTCTGGCACGGGACTGCTGTGAACCTGTTCGAGCTTCAAGTATTCATGGGCACCCGTAAGGACCAATAGTTGTTCTTCGATGGCGTCTATATAAGGGCTGGTCTCTTGCTTGATGCTGGTGCCCTGAGGACCATCTGGAGTAGCGTCAACATGCTCAGGTTTTGCCAAAGCGATTTTGCTTTCGGTGAGGCCAAAGGAATTGTCGGACTGTACTGCCACAGATTTTGGAAATGTCACTGCCAGCTCAGAATTCGACCCTAAACCTGAAAATATTCGTGACTTCAGACAGAAAATATATTCTAGAGCACATGAGAAAGGCCCATGAAATGTTGTCCCCAATTTCCAAGTTGGGGAAATTCTTTAGAATTCCTACTGTTATGTTCAGTTTCCACGTTTAAAAAGAACATTTTAGTGATTTGGTGTGGATTATAAGAAAAAAAGACTTGAATTATTACTTTCAGACTAACATTAAATTGTTAGACTGTTTTGTACACTCAAGAAGGTGCACATACACATTAAGTTTATAGTATGTCACATAACCTTACAATCCATATATTTTATAAACTGCAAGAAAGTCCACAGTTAGATTTTTACTTACCTTCTGATTGTGAGCTTAGTAATGATGATGAATCAATTCCAAAAATCTTGCGGACTATCTCAGTGATTTTTGGAAAAAATATCTGAATAATTTTCGGATTTACTATCTGGTCGATTATCCTGTCAACACCAGTTGTGAGCATACCCGATCTAAAAATTAAAGGAAAATGAAGCAATTATGTGTTTGTACCCTTCTAATAAGACGTACCCCATAAAATAAATATGCTAGGAATTTTGAAATTTAGAAAGCCTGAAAATTTACTAAACATTTTCTATGAAGTTACATTAATTTATTTTCAATTTGTATTTAATCTTCAACATTACACTTGATGTTCTGTTCAAACCCTCTGAAATCCTTAGCATCTTTATTAATAAATATGGTCCATAATTTAAAAGCATACTCATTGATATGTCGACGAAGCCCATCTCGTAGTTGGTTTTTATTTAAATCTGGTCTCCATTGTGTCGATTTCAGGAAGTCGCTGGCAAAATTTTCCACCCGGTGCTGCAAATTCTGGTAGGCTGGCTGAAATGATGGAGAGATTTTATGAATAGTGACTAAGCCTTGGCTGTAAGTCCCAAAGATAAGATTCCTAGAAAAACAGTTTTAAGTATCTGTGTTTGCAAGGCACTAATATGGCATTGCCTGAATTACTTCCAATGAGGAAAAGTTTGGACAAATGTGACTATTTTCTCTTGATGAACGTGTGATCTACCACACACTGACAATGCATTTTGCCATCAATGCCATGTGACATGTCTGGTATGTGGGATTTTTAATCTCAAAAATTTACAGCCCAGTTCTGTTTTCTGCAGGCAACTTTACAGCCTTGTGCAGTAGTTTTATTTTCTAAGTAGTTTTATATGTTGAGCTGGGAATGGCAAGAGAAATACACATATTATTTGCAAACACCAAAGTTGGGAAATAAGCAGGATCATGGGGCTTGCCAGTCTTACCTTGGTATCAACGTCTGCTAGGCAATCTCGACGAAACTCATCGAAAATACCTTGTGATTTAAGTTGGCTGACGATGTTTTCGATGAGCTTTGGGTCCCCAGGTAGAAGATTTTTGATACTGGGATCCATCATCTCCTTGGAGTTAGTTTAGTATGGCAAAACACCTTGAAAGTCCCTCACAACTAGCCTACTCACACCATGCTTGTGAATCCCATGCTACGGCTACGGCCCTTCATATCGTAGGTGACCAATCTTTCAGTTCCCCATTGCCATTGCAACGGATTTTTAGGACCAACGGTCTCTAACAAACAGGGGCTGATAAAGGTATTGCTAATTAAATGGTATTAATTATTTAATTTTTGTGCTTTATTTGAAAATGTTAGGATGCGTTCAGTTCCTTCTAAGCCATTTGTTATTGAACACTAGCCTCATGGGATCCGCATGTTCGCCGACAGTCGACAGGAAGTGAGCCGTGACCTTCTAGGCCAACGTATCAAACGAAATGAAAAAAACGGAAGTGGAAGCGCCTTTCAGTTTTTAGCATACGGTGGAAAACAGGCAAACGGTGAGTCTATTCAAATTCAAATTTAAGAAATTGCATATACCAAGTAAAAGAACTCTAATAGAAAGAGCCAAATGCTGAAGGAAATAAACGTACGAGGTAAGACGGTTGTTCCTAGATTTTGACAAAAGTTCGGTTCAGACTGTTCAGTGTTTATCTTCATCCTTTGAAAGAATTTGAAAATTTTACGACGGAAAATAACATGTCGTTTTCGCCGTAAGCTTGGATAGAAATAGCATACGCTTCTGGGCTGGGCCGCAGATACCATCGAATTGCTAATTGAAAATGGTATGACAGGCAGACTTCATTTGGTTAGGGATTGAACGAAAATGGAATTGGGAGGGATTTTGATGAATATCATTTACATAGATAAGTAAAGTCATTTATGGACAGCCCCTTATAAATGGCATTTGAAATCGTTGTTATAATCGGGCTATATAACCAATCGCCGAGTACACGTCTTGAGCACAGAACTATTTTTCCTGGAACCGTGTACAATCGCGCACGGATACCAACGGGATTACTTTTTCACCCGCCAAGGTGCGATTTCGTGGTAAGCGGTTGTGTCTGCTATCTGATCGGGTAATTTTACAACAATATTGATATTCACTTAAATATAATAAACTGGATGCTAGATATAGTCTCAAATATTTATCTTTGACGTTTTAGGTGTCTTGGTGGGTTATTTGTTTTTAATCTTTTCTGAAGGATGACAACAAGGCCATTGGTCATTACGTAATTTACGCTTCCAAGTACATGTATAGCAGCCGATCTTGTGTGTGCATTTGCATGGGCACTTGATATCAAAATGGGAGGTACTTAAGTTGCTGAAGAACCAAAGGTGAGCTGCCATTAAAATACATGTAGTCTTTGTGATACTATGACTCACGATAGAGATTTAACGTATTGTCCAAAAATGAACCCTGGGCTAGTTAGCACTATAGATAAGACTGAACAGTTACCAAACAATCTTTATGAACCACTTCCAGTCCATCCAGGAAGTATCCAGTATAAAATGTTCCAGCTTGAGTTGCACTTGTTCTTTCAGTTGTTCTTGCACTTGTTCTGCTTATTTTGAAATTGCTCAATAGTCAATCAGTAAATATGAGTTCTCAACTTGCTGATCTTTGCAGTTAGCCCTAAATCTTCATAAACAACTCATTTATAGATGTTATAAACTTATCATTATATTGTTTTGTCCCGTGTGCCATAGATAAATGAACAGAAGACGGGGTATTTTGAAAAACAAAATTTTCATTCGTTGAAATTGTGTCGGAAAGTTTAAAAATTCGTAAAAACACGCATTTTTCCTTCTCGTTTTCTATAAAATATTCAAGGATCCACAGGCAGGCAGATTACTATAGGCCATGATTGGAATTTTATGAAGCAAAGAGTTTGTGCAGGATTGATTTGAAGGGATGGCAGACATCACCCTTCTTTCATCTAGAGTTGATTAAAGACGGTTGGCGTTCTTGCGTATCTCCGTTGTTAATATGGTTTGCCTTCTTACGCGGAAAATAGTGCTGGTACCCACGGATACTATTTTCTGCAATTAGCTGCAGCAGTCGTCCAAAATTAACGTGAAGGAAGACCTGTGCAAAACACATGAGTTTGCGTATTTTGATACTTATAGATGGCGAGTTTCCACAGGTGACAATTTTTTTTGCGCATTAACTACTTAGATACATGTTGGGGATTTTAGATAATTCACTTATAAACAGGTCTAAATTTAAAATATGAGAAGTCAATACTTTTTTTCATCCGTTTTCGATTTATTAATTTGTTGCTTTATGATTGTTTACACAGACTCTGGTTTACCTCAGGATATGACGGCAGAGCCCGAACTACCGAAGAAGGAATTTTTTGCTGTCTGCCATGTTTTTTTTTGCATATTTGTACGCTGCAGCAATGCAGCTTTTGATGTACAATATTTCAAATCAGTTTTGATCAAAAATATGCACCGGAGAAGACCTTTAACTGCAATTTTAATCGCAAGTTAATTATAGGTACGATTGTTAGTGTTATTTTTATGCCATATATTATATGCCATAGATGATGATTGGGTTGTATAAATACTACGTTCAACAAGCCCTACTACATGTATATTGGCCTGTGGACCAGCTATATAGGATGTCGGGGGAGGGGAGTATTGGAAATCCGGACGGTTTCCAATTGTATATGACCATCAGATTTCAAATGGAATAACGACCGCCTTTTCTTGTCATTCGGCTATTGTTATCAAAATATCCTGGGCCCAATGTGATCCCATTAAGCGGAGTCCACTGTATTTCTTATAAAACTCCACGAAAATGCACCTAAAATCCATTATGTGAATCACGTTTGGATTAAAGTCCACGATCCCGAAGTATCTCCAAAAATAGAGCCCTTTCATTCTCGCCAATCTATCTCCAAAATTTATCTTCTGCAAATACGAAGTTTACTTTGATCGCCTAAAATTCACTTATCTTGTCTTGTATATGTGCTTTATTCGACTATGCTGTATATTCAATTGATTTTGTATATTTATATATGTGAAAAAATAAAAAAATTACAAGTCCAAGCTCTCGAAAATAAATATTCTAAGTCCAAAAAAGTAGGGTTAAATCACTTTAAAATCTGTAGAATGGTACATCTAAAGAGATAGGCTAAAAACGGGTCCTCCCCACCCTTCCCCCGGTCCTCCTCTCCTCACTCTCCCTTTGCTCCCCGCACCCTTTCCAGGCACGGTAGAGAAGGAGAAGCTCGGAGATGAAGTCCCAGGGGAAGAGTGGCGAGGCAGCATTTTTTTTTCAATTCTGGTGCGGGATTCGAACCCGCAACCTACGAAGAGTTAACTTTGTAGAGCGATGCCTTTACGGACACAGCCACCAGAACAACACTGATAGGATAAATTAATCGGGCTATTTCTGTCTTATTTTATTTACTCACCAGGAGGAGCTGCAACCATGGCGATGCAACCATGCACCCTCAGTTTTTCATGACCCTCACACACACATTTAAATAACTCAATTGCCCATAGAATGAGAAATTTAAAAAAACAACTTAAACAGCAAAGATAAAGTAAAATATTTATTAAAGTCAAAGGAAACGAATGAAACCAGTCCAGATTGAGGCAATATTAATCTCCGCGAATTGGCAATTAAAAAATAACGGCACTAGAGAGAACCGAACCGCGTACGTCTCAACAACATCCAAGACACCGAATACAGTCAAAGTTTCGACAGGTGCTAATACAGCGGAAATAGGGGCAACAGTAACAAATCTAAATACAATATTTCGAGAACATCAACGCAAGATAAAAATAACTTCGAAGAGGTTACAAGTTAACGGAGGCTGCAATAATAAATATGAATATTAAAAACGAAAAGTGGAAATTCAACCACGAAAGAGCGAAACGCGTATTTTTCTTTCCCAGGTGACTGAAGGGTGACTGAAGAGCTGCGTCGTAACCTGCAAATGCAAAATAAAACATAATGAGATTTTAAGTGTGTAATGTTCGAGAAATGCTGAAGTGATAACTTTTACAGAGAAGGTGAGATAAAAAGCAACGGTTGATTTTAAACCAGATGATTTTGGCATCATTTTCGATTTAAAAAAAAACAAGTATACAAATATGGGGTATTTTAGGAAATTGTGGCAATTTCACCAACATTTTCGTTTGATTTTAACGACATTTTTGTTTTTCGACAAAAAAATTGTATGCTTCTAATTATTTTTTTAAAACCGAAAATGATGCTAAAATCATCTGGTTTTTGGCCCATTACAATCGTATTGGTGTCTATTTTCAAGATCAGCACGAAAAAAGAACGAAAAAAATGGTGCATTTTTCACGATTTCTGGAAAAAAACCAAAGGCTATAGACTTACTTTTTTTTGTCGAAAAACAAAAATGTTGTTAAAATCGAACGACTTTTGGCCTTTACACTCGTACTGGAGTCTATTTTCAAGATCAGCACGAAAAAGAAGGAAAAAGATGGTGCAATTGCCACGATTTCATAAAATACCCCAAAATGTGTACTTCTATTTATTATTTTTTTCAACCGAAACTGATGCTAAAATCATCTGGTTTTTGGCCCATTACAAGCGTATTGGTGTGTATTTTCAAGACCAGCACGAAAAAAGCAAAGCTTTTGTGTTTTTTGTGGAAAAAACAAATTGGTGCAATTTTCAGGTGGCTGGAAACAAGCCAAAAAGGCTGACTGTCGCTGTTTAGCATTCATGTAGTTAGGGGCCATCCATAAAGTTACTCCTGCAATTTTCATGCTTGTTAGACATCCCTCTCCCACATGTCCTGTCCGATTTGGAAAAACTCTTTCACATTGAACAAAATACATAATAAAAATGTATTAATTTTATTTTCTTTATAACAAGGTGACTGTTTCTATCTTAACTTAAATTTTTCTGATTTTACCAGGTTTTCCAGATATTGTTTAGAAAATTTTCAGACAAAATTTGTTTACGGATTAAGACATATTTTTACTTCAGAAAGTGCCAAGTCGAGTGTTTACCAAACATATTTTAAAACTTGGGCATGCTGTATTGATGTTCTTTTCAAAGTTTTATTATATACATTAGAAGCAATTCAAGTAGTAAAACCTGGGAAGAGCAGGCAAAAGACGCAGATCAGATTGAAAAAGAATGTCCCAAAGTCGATATGAGTATGACAAAATGGTGGATATTAGCCAACAATCTTGTTATTAAAGGAAAAAATAAGTTTAATATTAATAATTAAGGGAATGTCATAGGCGAATTTTCTGAAAAATTACTGGAAATAATGGATTTTTAGTGTACAGTATTCGTAGGCCTGAGATGACATTTTCAACGTCCCTGACTTTTCCAGGTTTTCCAAGTCTAGGGGATCCCTATTTTTCATTCAAAATTATAAAAATGATTCACAATGATGGAAACGTTCCTGGCAATATCTTTGTTAAAAATGTTCTAAGTTGCCAAATACCGCTTGTATCGCCGTAAGCGAAATTTTATTAACAAAATTCAGCAGAAGTAATAGATTTTAGTGAAGTTTTCCTACGAAATATTAGAGAAAGTGAAAGATAATAATAACGCCGTAGGCGAAAGTGTTATAAAAAGTCCAATTGACGATCTGGACGTCCACTTCCCCTGAAATCTTCCCCCCCCCCTTCCCAGGACGTCCTTTATGGATGGCCTATTACATGGAAGTCGGTCAAGGTAATTCATACAGTAACCATACATTTATTTCTTTAGATTTATATTGTTCTAGCTAGCACATTTATATTAATTAGATTGATGTATAGTTATTGCAAAGTCCCCTTGATGTTATATCAAGACGATAAGGTTAAATAGCATGCATATTCGGACTGCTAGCAGTCAACTTTATACAATCTTTGATATGTCTGCAATCTCAGACATCCGGAAATATTTGCGCCCCCAAGATACGCGCTTTTCGTGATGGCGAAACACACTTTTGACTAAATTTTTGTAAAGGTGCAGTTTGAAATAAAGTTTGAAAGCTACAACCATTGCACCAACCATTCTGAATATAAGAAAGCGTAAGCACTACGCAATTCAAATATAAAATTCCTCAATAAACGGTTATGAATTTGGAATACTCACTCGAAATCTCCACCACTGCAGATAAATTCCAGCCGAGGTCACAACTAGACAAATAGAAGTGCTTGTGCGACTCTGCGCCGCAGAGGCCTCCTTATATAGGCAAATTTAACGCAGACTTGCCACCTACCAAAAATATTTTCAAAGGCGCTTCAGCTATAGGCATTCATGCCGCAAAATCTATTTCCCGAGACTTTAAAGATGTCTGCTTGTTCCTGAATGCGCACTCGTGACTTTCAAACAGACAACAGTTCTCAAAAATGCATTCCAATACGATGTCAACACCATCCAGATTTCCAATAGCACGCTTGTAGAAATTTGAAGTACATTATGTTCAAAGTTTAGCAAACAAAGATGACACACGTTGAAGGAAGCAGCAGTGAAAGACAGCCGGAGCTTCCAGATAGGTACAGATTTCCTGTTGTAGGCTAGGCGGACATACTGCCATGTCACCTATATTGTACATTGGCGAACAATTTTAGCTTGTCTGGTGTTGCTTCACCTTTATGTCGTTCATCTCGCTAATAATAATAACGGCGAGATGAAGAATAAACGACTTAAAATTGGTGCATATGTTGCGACCAGTGAATCTAGGAATTCTAGAATCCAGGAAATCTAGTTGTGTCTCATTGTGCAATGGTTATGACTGCACATGTAATTACCTTTGTCAATTTTCAGCAGGAGGTACTGTTGGGTCTGCTTCGCCTCTGAGGACGACGACATTGAAGCCACATGGGTGCAGCCATGCCGCTGCAAAGGAACCACCAAATGGGTTCACCAGAACTGCCTTCAGCGATGGATAGACGAAAAGCAGAAGGGAAACAGCTCGGCGAAGGTTTCATGCCCCCAGTGTAACACAGAGTACATAATCGTGTTTCCACAACTAGGTGTGTACGAGGAGACGTGTTACTCTGCACACAGTTGGCAAATTTCTCCGAATGTAAAGGAGTGGCACTAAACCATTCATATGATGGCTTGCAGGTCCTGTAGTCTATGTTATGGATGTGGCTGACCGCATGGTATACAGAGTATGCCCATTTGTGGCTGCAGGCATTGTCGTTGGTAGCATATACTGGACGGCCGTCACGTACGGTGCAGTGACCGTGATGCAGGTGAGGGAAATCGAGGTCGAGATGATCATTGTAAAGGCAAGCAGTGTCTTACAAGTTTGCACATTGTTCAGGTTTTAGGCCATAAGGAAGGCCTCGGTGTGATGTAACAAGCCGATCCCCTTTTCCTATTGGTAGGCCTTCCAACCATCCCAATTCTTCTCATCCTGGGCCGAATGGTTCGCTGGGAAGACTATGTTTTACGTCTGTGGCGACGCCATTCGCCTCGTGTGCCATTGCTCAAATATTTCGCATCCTTCAGGTAGACAAATTTATGACCGCGTAATTTGTACATATTAATGCATGTAAGAATGGCATTGAAACTGATCTTTAAATTGCATCCCAAAGGCAAAATCAAGGACAAGGACATGAACGTGTTCCCGTTGAACCCACCCCATTCTCAGACCCTGTTTCAGCAACTCGAGTGCTCTGCGGGGCACTGATGCTTCCAACAATTGCCACTGTGTGTGGAAGGGTCTTTTTTGACACGGTTTCGTCTAATTTGCAAAGGACCATTTTGGTGAGTGGAGTCCTCTATGAACCCTGCCCCAGAGTTCTCAGTGGCATGATATAGGCGGCCAAAAACGCTAACAGATATTATTAATACGGCTTTCACACGAGACCACTTCAACCCCGATCGGTTCGGGTTTATGCCTTCGCACGTTAAAATGCAAGTGGTTGCAAGACGACTGAAGCAGTTCACCCCTCTCCTTATTACGACACCGTTTCATATCTGTCGCATACGGTTTCATGGCGTCATTAGGGGGTGTCAATCCCCAAAAAATAACTAATTGAAATTGACTAATTGATGTGCGCGTGTGCATATGGCTACCAAAACCTGAAAAACCGGTTTTGGTAGTCATTTGCGGATGCACACACCAATTAGTCAGTTTCAATTACAATTATGTTTTAGGATTGACACCCCCTATTGCCATGCAATAGATAATGATCTTTTTTGTTATTATTGTGCAAAAAAATCATGGGTAAAACTATCGTAGCAATACCGTTAAGTCACGGATCACACCCGTATGCGACCTCTTCAGGTTAAACTGGTCACAAGTGGTCTAGTGTGAAAGCCGTATATAAGTTGACTATATGGTTCAGGATCCAGTTAATAGCAGTTTGTCCAATTGCAGGGAGGCGTAGCTTTTGTTACCATAAAAGGGGTGATGAAAGTCTACTACAAGCACCAGCAGTATATTCGCCAAGCCCACAGGGAGATAATGGATTTTGACGACGACAATGCACAGGATCTCATGTCTGACTTATCTTCGTCAAGCTAAAGACATGCAGTCATCGAATTTCCTGCGTTGCCTTTACTATTAATTCTAAAGGAGGTTGTGGGAGCAGCGTGCCTTGCCCACCTCACTTACTAACCATATTTCTTTGGTTACGACACAGATTTGGCACGATTCTCCAAACCTATGTTAGTTCGTGTTATGCCATAAATGCATCAGCTTTGCTGTGTACCTCTTTTAATTTTGCAAATCGCGCCGTGGCAGCCGAGCATGCAGCCACTGGTAATATAAATTATCGTTGGTTGAAACGCCATTGTAATCCTTTGCGTAAAAAGGTGCTAAAGTAAATAAAATGATACGCGAGAGATCTCTCCACAAAATATCAATGGTTACTTGCAACGGTGCCTGTCGATCAGTCGTGCAAGAGAGTCTGTGTTTAAAAGTAATAAAACAGGATTGTTTCCCAAACCGGGACAACACTGAAATTCACCTGATTTTTACAACTTGGACTTTGCTTCGACTGCAAAGCTTGAAAGAGGTATGAATGGGGAGAGGAGCGGAAACAGGCTCATTGTGCTCTTGAACTCTGTGACGTCTTCGATAAGGGTAGGCTGACAGAGAAACAACGGGGAAACTGTAAATATTTGTGATTAACAATGGAGGAGATAAAAGGAAGGAGTGTATAATCACCTCTCGCATCGGCGGCGCTGGTGCAAATCCGTCGATGCAGGATCCTGACACAGAACTGATGGTTTCTTGCGAACTTGGGTTGAAAATGTGGACCGCGAGCTTGTGACGCTTGGGCGCATCGTGAGCAAATAGCTCCTAAAATGGCATGGGGGAGGATGTTAAGTCAGAATGTTTTAGAATAGATAAACTCTTTTGATCAAAGTTGCCTTATTACCTTGAAAAAATCGTTGACATCGTCCTTGGTCAAGGTTTTCAAAACTGCCACCTCGATGTTATCTGGAAAAAAATACTACCGTTATTGATACGGCTGCGAAGCAGCATTAAAAAACGTGGTTCCACGCACCCCGGTCAAAATTGTACTGCTGAGTCGAAATTTCGTTCCAGTATTTGGCACTCTGGCTGTAAAGTTTTTTCGGCTTTTCCAGTCGAGTGGCAATGAGGGCTTCCTTGTGCCGTTCGAATTCGTCGTCCGGAATTTCGCTGAGATAGCTCTAAAATTATGGTTAGCGTCAGGTCCAAGTTTAAACTTGAAATGAATAAATCACAACATGATTACCTCCATCGAATGCAGAAAAGCTTCGATTCTTCCGTCCACGTACTGCGGGTTCCTGTCCGACTGCACCGTGACTGTAAGGCCTTGCACGGAGTTTCCCCGTCTCACTCCACTCCAAACAATGTAACCTACATGGTGAATTGTCAGCACAAGCACCAAATAACTGAAAGCACGTCACTTTCCTTCTCAAATTTCTACCTAGCTGTTCCTTTGTGCGCAGGGTGTTGAAGCAGGGCTCCCTGATGAGCTGGCAAAAGAGCTCGATGGACACGTTAGCACGGGTTTCTTGGAGAGCACACTGGTAATAGATTTCCGTGCACGAACTTGAGTGGACGGAGTTCTCGCATTTCATTACAAAATTGCTGTCTGCAAAGTGAAAATGCTCCTTCAGACTTCATTATGGCACATGAGATGCATCTTGCACTCAAGAACTATTCATTTGGCTGTGCGTTGACCCTATCTAAAGTTTGTGTCTTAACCAGAACAGACTACAGAAAAATCCCCACCTGCTGGCAGTTGAATCTCTCTGTCCTTCAACAGCTGACTGCGGAGTAACGCCTTCGTGTTGGCACGATCTTGAAGGCCATTTTCCACGATGGAAACCAGTTCGAGTGCTTGCTAAAAAGGCAAGTCGAGCATTGGTTTAAATAAGATTAGCATTTTGCACGGTGATGTGGGGCATAAAAATTCAACAAAAGTAACATACCTGCTTCGTTACGTTTCCATGAATCAGGGATTCGATGTGAAATCGTGACAAGAGCTCGGGAATAAACGCCTGCAGGCCTTCCAGTGTTAATTCTTGTAAATAAGCAAAAGCAGTGGATGCATAAGCCATTATTCAGAAGAGCTATAGAAGTTCTGAAGTAAGAATGAAAAGCTAGTCACCTTCCGTGGCTTCCAGAAGTTCATCTTTTGTCCATGCGTGCTCAGTGAGCAGTATGGATAAGTAGTAAGAAGCATGCTGATGAGGCTGTTCTGTTTGGAAATTGCGCAACCCCCTAATGTACTGAAAACAGGTCAAATTGTGTGTTGGTGAACAAATAATTTGAAATTCAATGTTGTCAACGTTTCTTGGGTATTTCAAAAATGTTTAAGACAGTTGATCGTATTTACCCTTTCTTTGAGAATCTCAAAACGTTTAGGATCAACCTGAAAATTGGTTAATTTGTCCACGATTTTTTCCAAAAGGATCCGCTGCTTGTCGCTGTAACCTTTGACGCAAAGCTGACAGAACGAAAAAAAATGTCAGCAATGAATGTTAATTTTTCCCCCCTAGGTAGCTAATCCCATGTGCACATCCCTGTAAAAATAAATCGCACTGGCTGAAACAACATCCAATTGTAACACTTACAAAAATGCCATATTTGGTGTTCATGAGCGAATATGCTAGTCCAGCTAGCTCAGCTGCATAAGTGTACTCATTTAGTGCATCACGGAACAACTGCACAAACATGCATGCAAAGTTGCAATGAAGAGGGTCTACGTAAGCCAGAGGACTGTAAACGGAATATTTAAAATTAATAAAAACTGGAAAAAAGTCGGGGAAATGGCTAATTTTGCAGTCTGACTGACCTGCTTAGCTGGAAATTAAGAAGTGCCTTAGGCAAAAGAAACTCTTGATCCTGCAAAAACCACACTCTCGTCAAAGAAGTGTCCTAAACATAAAAAAACATTTCAGTAAAATAATTTCACAACTTTAAATAAATAAAAATGCATGGTTTATTTTGAACAAGCTCTCACCTTTATTAACAGCGGCAAGTTTGCAGCCTACATAAAAATTTGGGAGAAAAATATAATTTTAAAACACGGTTTTGTTATTTGCTTATTGATAATTCAGAAATATGGATATAATTCCAAAATTGGTTTGATTTCAATTTACAAATTGAATCGTTTAAATTATTTTTAAAAATAAATAAACAAGACATATTTAAAAAGATTTCAATCAAGGTGTCAAGCAGAACAAATACAGCTTGGAGGAAATTAGATTTTCAGGTGCTACACCCTATATTTGTTTGTTGGTTTCGATAGAATTTTGTAATAGTAATTTTTGGGATATGACGGATTTTCGCAATTTTTAAGAATGGTTTATATTAAAATCTAATACGTACTTCCTCTTCTCTTGGTGAGAGATCAAAATTGGTTGGAACAAACTCGTTTCTTGGTGGAAGGCGCAAATTTTCATTAGCGCCAACTTCGCTCCATTTCTTGACGTGCAAAATAGTATAAAAATAACATTAAATACGAAAAAAAAAAATTGAATAAGTCTTGCAATAATTTAATATGTACTTTTATTAATTCGTCTGGAATTGGCTTCATGCTGTATTGTGTCCCATACCATGGCTCGACGGTATCGGTATGTTCCTCAAACTTTTTACCCACAATGGCAACTCTGCGAAATTGGTAAAATGAAGAAGAGTGAGAATAACTCAGTAAGAATATCATCAGATCTTACGGTTTTCTACTTACTGAATTGAATCGGGAGTAAGCTTTGATAAAACCATATCGATCAAATCTGGCCGATATTCCTCCATCATATAAGGACCACACAAAACCTCTTCAAGGGGAAATTCCTGTGGCAAGCATGAATATGTTAAGTCAACGAGAATAAACCAACAATGCTAACAAACTATAAAGAGAATAAATTTCTCACATGCAAGCAGCTAGCTAATGCACAGGCATAAGCTTCTGGCCTTTCTTTATCCTTAAAGCGAAAGGTCATGGCGCTCAAATGCTGGCATTCCCGGAAAACCCATTCCTGAGGACCTTCTTTTTTCAACATGTGCAAGTATTCAAAAACCAGTGTCACGATATCGTCAACATGCTCTGTAAATAATACGGGAAAATAAGCGGAGTTTGATTAAAAACCACTAGGCCTGTCATTATTCCTTACCAATGCCCTCTTCGGTTAAATCTGAACTGACGATGAAAAAAGAAAATCCCTTAGCACCTTCCCTCTGCCCTCCTGCCAGGTTATTCACCCATCCTACAAGAAACAACAATTTTGCAGATTGAAGTCATTGTCAGGGTTCGCAATTTGGCAAACTAATAATAAATGAGTAAAAGAAAAATTCAGCAAACCGTTAGATTTTAAGGTTGATAAAAGGCTCCCAGGTCCTTCATGACCAATCAGGTGACCCAAATAATGTCCAGGCTAAAAAAACAAAAAAGAAAATTCAAAGCAGATTGATGTCAGTCATAAATTAGTTCTGTTGTCAAGGTATATAGACACATACAAGACACATAACGAAAAATAATTACACTTGTTTTATAAAAAGGGTGGAGATCCGGTATAGGAAAAGTAATATCTAACTTCCTTATATCCTTTACTGGTACAACAATACCCCTCCTCTGCAAAAAAGTGAATAAAACAACAACCAGATAAATAAAATGAAAATAAACGTCAAATTATATGCTCAGATAAACCCCAGTCACACGTGCCTTGAACTCATTGGGTCCATAGGGATGTTCTAGCCATTCTGGAACTGCGACATTTTTATCGGTGACATCAGAAAAAAGGTTCACAGCCAAGCTTTGAAGGTCATCGAGCGACTCTGAAGAGTAAAAATTATAACTAAAGCACAGTAAAATCATAACATGCAGAACTTCAATTTTAGTTTCTAACAGTAAACAAAACTAACCCTTGCCCAAAATGCATACTGACATGATGTTAGCAGAATACCATTGGGAATGAAATTTTAGCAGCTCATCTCTCGTCACAATGTTTTTGGATTTTGGTATAATATCCAAAGTTTCTTTGTTGCCTGACAACGAGTCAATGGTATCACATAATTAGCGTCATAAAAGTCACGGGTATTAATTGATAAGAAAAAAAGATTACTGGAGAATCTTATATAAGGCGTGCATTACCAAACACCAAAACTTTAAAGAATATCAGGAAGTATTTTATAAAATGAACCAATTGGCATAAGAAACTGATATGGCAAACACACCTGTACCAAATTTACAGAAAGCATGCTCTGGGTTGGCTGTAGATTTAATTAGCTGCTGCAACCGCCAAGCATCACTCTGGATGTTTTTCTCATGTTCAGAATTCACAGCATTCACTTCTCTGTCAGCAGCGCATTCAGTGAACAAAGGACACAGGAAAAACTGGGCGAATCTGTATGCGACAAAACAAAGCAGTCCAATAGTTAAGTTAACTACAAATGTACTGTGCACATAATAGCGACACATACCTATCTAATGCACCAAGCAGGTGGTCAGGTGCTACTTCAAAAAAATAATTTGTATGGTCAGCTGCTGTGAAAGCATTGCTGCGACCACTGTGCTCACTTAGGAACTTGTTGTATTCGTTTTCCGCTGGATACTAAATTTAAAAATGGAATTCTTCAAGAGGAATGAACATCTGACAACATATTGTTGGCATGGGGTTTATACCTTTTCTGTACCCAGGAAAAGCATGTGTTCGCAAAAATGAGCTAATCCAGGTAGTTCTTTGGGATCACTCATGTGACCTAAGCAGAAATAAAGAGAAAAATCACAAAAATCAGATATTTGCATAAACAATTAAGTAGCCTAGGTTGTTTGCATTGAAATCATGCTGTGTTAGTTTGTTTATTGTTTTATTGTTTATGGAATTTTTAACGTTGGCCTATTTTATGCTGTGTTAGTGAAATCCAGTTTTGTTTTATGGAGCAAAGGAAAGAAAAACAAAATTCATTTAATAATTTTATGTCACATGCAGAAACGCCTTGAGTAAATATTACGAAAAGGTGCAATATTTAGGCCATATATAATATGAAGATATTATCTGTGATTTTGCAAAAGAATATTTCACTGCTAATTCTTTTGTCATTTTTCTCCACAATCCTAAATACCATAACACATGTATTAATTACAACAGGTTGCTCCGAAATATCTGGCTGGCATATACATATAAAGCTATATGCCAACCACCTTGCAGACATAGCTGACCTTATCAAGATATTGAATGACTCTTTTTTTTGAACTCACCAATATGCACATCTAGGGCCGCAGCAGACTTGTCGGTGGTTGGATCACTGATCAAGAGGACCTTCATGCGATTCTGCAGCTGCAGAGCACGGTATAACCGCTTGTCCTCCTCCGACTTGGTAATATTGTTCACGACGTTCAATACTTCCCCCGAAACCATGGCTGGCAAATGACTTAAAAAATCGAACAAACGTTGTTTTTATCCCAAATCGACAAGTATTGATCAAGGCGTACCTGTACTAGCAAAATTGTGCAAGAATAACTCCTGTAACTAGGAAACCCGGAGCCCGCCCAAAAGACACAAATTTAAAAGGGAAGAGCATCATAAAGCCGAGTGTTACCTGATCAGACGGACTTTTGCAATTGAAGGAGTTCCAAACTTAATTCCAACTCGACCAAATGACAGAACACTAGTTAAAATAACACCAATCATTGAATTACCACCTGGAGGAAATGAACGCTGAAAATAAATATGGAAAGCCACTTGACCTTGATCCCAGAATGCAGCGGGCCAAAACAAAAGTTTAGGAAAACAAAACCTACCAGCTGATAACCTGCAACATGATCAAATTTTCAAGTGAATTTTAGCAACATTAAACACGGGTAAGAACAACTCGTTCTCTACAATTAAAGACGAGAGCGGCTCGTTTATATTCGCACAATTATCAGAAACGCTCCCATAGCTAGCTTTCCAGCAATGCCATGAATAAAATAGTGGAAGAAGTCCCTGAGACTGGTCAACATTTGGATGCAGCATTGCAGCCTGAAGGCAGAACAAACGGGATACCCAATGCATCATTAAAGGTCAGTAAATACAAGCATTCAAAAATTTAATAAAAAAAATCTTAAAATCACAATGTCTTGAAATTTGACAGAAATTTAAGGAACTACAGAAACGTCGTGAAGAGCTGTCCCAGCTAACCCAAGTTAAATTGTCCAAGATAGATCAGAAGACTGCAGCTAAAGCATTAAAGAAGTTACCAAGCCACGATTCCCCTCAGAAAACAACTTTGGCAAAGGACAGGTAGTTATGCTTTTGATCAATACTGCATGAACATGGTTATTGCATGGTTTTATCAAGGCAGCCAATGCACTGCATGGTCCAGTCTTGTAAAGAGCATTGTTTTGTTTGGCTGATATATTTTATTTTTATAGCAAACATTGCGAGAAAAAATGGGAGGAGGTGCGGCAGTACTTTGACGTCAATGCTCATCTGACTGGGCCAATAGGACATGGTATTCGGGAGCCAAAGGTAAAGCAGTTGTCAACAATTCTCAAAAACAACCTCAGAAAAAGTTGTAATAGTTGTATCTATCAATTCTAAATCTAGTCTGGTCTTGAAGAGAAAATAAATGCAGAGGTCAAAGTTGGGAATTTTGACAAGGCAGAGGAGCTCAGCAATAACTTGGCTGAACGAGAGGTGATAAATAATCTAAATTCTGTTAGAACTTATGCAAGGCATTGCAACTTTGGTTACTGCATTTTTAAAGTTCTACTACATTTGCATTTTAGCTGGCTGTGAGAATAAACGATGCTTTTGGAGCAAAAAGGTATGCAGAAGCAGATAATGTAAGTTTCTACAAGATTTGAATGTTAAATTAATAATGTATAATGTACATACACTGTAGTAGTGCAGTAACAAAGTTCTTTACCTGCAGGTGAAAAAGGAGACTATGATGAGAAAACGACAGAAACGTATACCATGGGGGTGTGTAGAAGTGTCTGTACTCTTGAAGAATTCTTGCATGAAAAATTGTTTTTATTTCCCAGACGAAAAATATCATGTAAACATGAGAGCATGGTAGTTTCTTGTCTGTGTAAAAGAAAAGCATAACTAATACAGTAGTTCTGATACTAAACTTCTTGCAGAGTAAAAAAAAAACAGCCATTTCATTTGACTGTATGGTTATTTGCTTACATAACACTGCTCGATTACAAGTATCCATAATTTTCTTATTTGTAGCTTCGAGACCAAAGAACGCTGGGAAATGAAGGGCAACATGTGAACTCGATATGATGAGAAATTACACGATCAGTCTACAAAAATAATTTTCAACATAATTAATATTTTCTTTAGTGATACTACAAGTTCAACGTCATTCATTCAATGTACATCAAAATGCTGCAAATAAACTTTTCAAGTAATAAAATGCATTACACGTGTTCCTGAGTAATAACCAATCAACCAAATCGTTATTTTACTGTTTATGATTGCTTTTTGCAATATGGTATGCATCCCCGATCTATTTTAAAGACAAACATTTTCAAATACAAACTGCAGATGGTGATGCTGGCATGCTTTTATCACAAACTGACCAAGTGGCAATTACAAGATTTTAAAAACTTCTCTTTGATAATTTCTGTAAACAATGCCAGCATCACCTAGCAACATAATAACGATATTAGGTTACCAAATATGAAACGGATAATGTAAATAAAGTTATATCAATAGACAACTAGACACTTGATATAGAAGTATATGAACACTGCATAATTTGCAACCCACAACATAATGTTGCTGCATAACATTTGGAAACGGTCCTTAGGGTCACTGGTCAAACAAAACATGGTTTTATCAATGAATACAATTCTGCACAATGACAATTTGAATTTCGTAAAGCTCCAGTTAAATTATTTTTGTTTTGCGACGTTTGCTTTGCAAAACGGCAGTCAGAATGTTAAAGACATAAACAAGCACCCAAAACATTATTTCGGGATGTGACGAGTTACTGTTGAAATTACAATCACACCAAATTTTTAAATGAGAGCTTTTAAATAAAAAGCAACACTTTGTAGCCATAACATTGATCGTGAGCCACCTCCACAACAGTTATAACTATATAAATGTCAGCATCTTATATATACCACATATTGGTGAACAAAACTCATTTTAATTCTTTGACTATTCTAAACCAGTATCAAAAAGTGGAGCCACGTGTCTTTGTCAGAGAAAAAAAGCGGGCATTAATTCTGTTAACAGTACAAAAAGGAATGCAAAAATAAAATCACATTGTGTTTCATACCCAATGGTGCAAGCACGCCTAACTGAGCTAACTTTAATTAATTCTTCGAGGTGGCATTTCTTTTCAACCCAGTTTTCGTAACGACAGCACATACACTATCCAACTGCAAAACATTTGGAAATCAAGATGGCAGCCAAACTGTGATCTCAAAAATATATATTTGTTAGCACATTGCAATTCTAATGCACTATGGGTTCAGTTATTTGAAATTCAGGAACAGCAAGTTTTGCAAAGGATTTGCTTTTGAGCTTGCTTCGGCGAACTCAAATCGAAGCTGGTAAGAGCGTCGGCTTCTCACGAATCACATTACAATGGCAAACATAATTATTGGATAAAATATAAAAGGCATCCATCGTTCTTAGGGAGATTAAATCTAGCAGAAAATGTACAAATATTATCTTCTGATACAAATATACAGCGAGACAGCTATTTCTATAACTCCTCCACTACTGCTGTTTCCATAGTAGCCTATGGACAACACCGACCGCATCTGTTTTACAAAAATATCTCATCTTATGTACAATCGCGTCAGAGAATTTCTTCGGGGTTGAAAATGGCAAAATCTGCAGGCACATCTAGAATCGAGAGCAGACCAGACATTTTGATATACATATACATACTTTGAAAGTTATTCTGGTAAACATTCAGAGAGATGTCATAAATATAAATATGGTATTCTACTCGAAGCAGGAAAAAAGATCAGTGGCAAAACATGGCCAGGGTTTGCGAGCCATGCCACTGTATTAAAACTATTTTGCAGCATATACTGTACATGTATGGCTATAACAGTCTTTGGCAGATAAAAATAAATTGGAACAATAAAAGTGCTAAGCTCACCAAAACAAATTTCGTTATCAGGCTCATTCTGACAGATGGTCAGTACTCTAATAATGCACACAACAGCAATAGCAATGTTTGGTTATATATTTTAAGGACTAGCTAATTGGGATAGGGGAATCTAAGGGTTTCCACTCATTCCTTAAATTTGTGAGATTGCCATGACAATGTAATTGTCAATCATTATGTCAAATTGTGAGCCCTTAAAAGTGCCTAACTTCATAATAAAATATTGTCAAACCAAATGAAATAATTAAGGCGATAAAATTTGTTTTTGAATGAGATCGTGAAATCAAACATTTAAAATTTTTAAATAGGTTTCTCAAAGGTACTGGAAATATTAATAATGCAACCTTTGAGTTTTTCATATCCAATAGAATCCCAACCTCGACTATAATAATAAAATTGTGATCACGTCATCATAATGATGTACCGGGTAATACAAAACTCAAACAAAACACAAATATCATTCACATTTTGGCATATTCCAAAATGTATACAATATCAATATTTGTAAGATATGGTGGAAACCTTGAACCCACTGCTTGCCAAAAATCGAAAGATGCAATTAGGAGATAGGATTATCAACACTCCAATTAGACTCCACGGTAATACTGTGAATATCGGCAGAGCCGAATGGACAGCTGCATTTCATTTCTGTCCGTTGGCTAGCTCAAATTCTAAGAAACAGGAGGACCGTTTCCACTAAACTCAGCTGTGCAGAGCAAAATTCTGATAAAGACGGAATGGATTGCTGCAGTGCTGCGAAAGAGACAACATTGTTGATCTATGAGCATTCAGAACTAAGTCTACCCTCTAACTTAATTAAGAGAATGCTCGGTGAATATTGCGATTTTATTTTGGGAGACCAATGTGAGTAAACCAAAGTTTAGATTTTACAACCTATTGCAGTTATTACGATTTGCATGTCACTAAGAAGGATGTCTGCTCCAAGTCATTTTTTGCTAACCTTTTTAGTCATAGTTTAGCTTGGAAATCATTGTGACACACAAAAAAAATTAAAGACCAACATTGTTTTTATCACATGTTTCTTCCAAAAATATTGTGATTTACTTAATTACTCCCAAAGCTATGAAAAATGTGCAAAGGCATATTTTTCAGAAGTCACATCTTAGATATTAAATATGCTAATGATGATTATATAATAAGCCTGTTCCGGGTAAATGGGTGCATCATAAAGCAAAGTAGCCATGATTAAAGCTAGGTATTATTTCTGGCAAATGCCATGGCTGACATCAAATCCACTCAACTTTCCTATAAGTGTATTGTTGAGGTAAATTTCATTAGGTATCTGCAGTGGTAAATTTTGCATTTTTCACATTTCCAGGCAATTGCTCAACCGATTGATTCGCTCAAATTTGTCAGATTTTACAGTCTATATGCATCAAACTCGAAGGTCAAGAACGAATTGCTAATTCCGACGTTTTTATCATTGATTATCCATGTTTGACAATGTTTATCAATGTTAAAGTGAGCGGTAAATAGACTGTAATAGCCACGACAATTTACAACAAGTGATAATAAATTTAGCTGAGATAGGAGCAAACCACCATAGTTCCCAAGGTATCAGAGCAATTCTGTGAAAACCCTGTGCATGTACATGTCATTTTAAAGAACAGGGAATGCGACAGGAAACGTTCAAAATACAGTCAGAAATGTGACTTGCATGAAAACTCCGAATTTAATTTAATTTTTTTTTGATTATCAGGTTGAGACATTCACCATGCCAATACAGGCAAATTACAGCATTGAATGTTCTATTTTTTTTTAAATTTTAAATCTATATAACACCTGCGGACTAAGCCATTCTTTGCAGGGGGACAGAAAGTATCCAAACAATGCTGTATGCATTTCACAGGATCTTTCGAAATTATAACACTGGCAGATTTAGACTTCATAAAGACTTAAAACAGTTCAATTCATACTTGATCACATAAGCCAAAAATTACCAACACAGCGAATTTGCCACTATAGATTAGTCTAGTGGAAATATCCTCCACACAAGCAAAAAAGAAAGTTAGCTGAATGTTACATAGTTACTACGCTAACTACATAACATACATTTGTAATTCAAGCATGAGACGAGATGGATGCATCAGCAACACGACGCCAACTTTTCAGGCAACTCGCCCACAACACCTTCAGAAGCAAGTGCTCAGTTACTTCTCTTCAAGAGAGGGAGAACTGCCAACAGAGACGCTTTCCAGCACGCGGTTGACAAATTCTACAGTGTTGCCAGCCACCTTTGTTTCTGTTTGAACAATTTTCAGAAAAAAAAATTGAGTGTGTGGCAGAAAAACGATATATCACCAAGCACAATGACTCATGCACAATGATTCATTCATTTCACGAAAGACAAGATTATACTCACTGAGGAAATGTTGCGTCAAATTCTCATATTTCTGCAGTAGTTCCCCCTGTTTTGGTTTGGTTTCGCATGTTTGACGTAACATCGATTTCCTCATTTCTCCCAGCACATACATCAGCCTCCCTGTAGTTAAGAAATTAAATCCAGGTTCAATTCCTTATTTATCTTAGGTCACGATAGCACAGTTTGTCACAAAGGGAACAAAACTCACTGTGCTCCTGTTCCAGGCCGTACAGCTTCAGTTTGTTTGCTTCATGCTGAGCCTTTTTCTTCAGCCGACAAGCTCGAGAGGCCAATTTGTTTTTCTCCTTGCGCGACTTGGGTCTGACGTTGAATGGCAGCTCACTTACAGGTGTCAGATCGTTGATCACCCTATTCAGCTTCCTCAGTTCTTGCCCTATCTGGTAAAGCTTCATGGGATTTGGGGTCAGATCGTTGCCATCGCCTCTTCTGGCTTTGCCCCTAGAAAAGTTCCATCCGGACAGACACCCTGTCAACTGAGCTGATCTCCTAAGCGTAAGGGGACACAGGGTGGACAGACAAATTGAAATTTGACTGCTGGGAAACGCTGTGAACGAAATTGAATAGGAAAATAGGAAGCAGAGAGGCACCCGACCAAAGTTTCCAAAGATTGGTTCGATAAACTGCCGATTCTGGCTTTTCATTTCGAGTTGCAGTACCTCGCTTACGATGCTATTTTCTTTTAGATTAACTTTGGAAAGACACACGAAACAGACCTGCTAGTGTGGTAAAAAATCATGGACGGAAGAAATTTTGAGGCTATACCATGTCTGTCCAAGTATTTTTACTACATCTGATTATGACAGAGTTCCCACTTGCCACGACAATGAAACATCAACTTTTACACGGCATTATCAACAACATTCCAAATTTTACAAACTTGTTGTAAATATATTTCGATTTTTTAGGCAAATAAGGTGAACGAAGCTGGGGCCAATCAGTAGCAAGTGAGAACAACTCTCATTCTCATCTACTGGTCACACACATAACGTTTGCAATAAACTGCATAAATGCTTACGTATGCTTGATGCCCTTCACTTGGCAACTTGGGCTGAATACTGGATCAGTGACTTCATCCAACATGTGAGGATCAAGTTCATCTTTTGCCAGTGGCATTCGATTTCCCTTCGGTCCTTTGGCCTGCAGATTGTATTGCCAAAAGTAACGTTCCTTCTTGCGGGATTTCAACATGGATGTTGGAGAGCGGACGTTGCGGCTTAAATCCCAACTGCACACAGAATCTGATTTTTCGGAAACCAAGAGTAGTCAATAATCACAAGCACAAAACACGTGAAACAGAGGAGTTTCCTTTATCCATCCAACACATTCCACACATCAAATTGAACTGAGAGACAAAAACGTGCATTACCAGCATCGGAGCAGTCATTGTAATGATCAGAGTCCTCCAAATCACTGTCAAATCCTTCGTCGTGCGAATCGTTATCCTTAACTCCCCCTTTGACATCTGAAATGCATATACAATGATGTCTGTTTTACAAACCTGGGCAGTTGGGGAATAAATAAAGCGGAGAACCAACCTTCAGAAGTTTCTGAGACAGAGCTATTGCTGTGAGCGGTTTCTTCTCCAAAAGACTCTATGCTCGTCAAGGTGCAAGTCCTGAGGCGCATCCTCGGCCATCTCTTTTGTAAATCGGAAAATGGGTCCTTGGGAGAAAGTGGCTCTTCCTTTACGTTAGTCTCCACATCCTGCGGCACCATCTGTGGTTGGGCTATTGAGCTGACACTTGCCGAAGGGCGCTCCTGAACCAATAGCTCATGAAGCGCGCTGAGCTTGGGGCTGTCTGAGTGCAACTCGAGCTTCGGGAGCATTTTAACTGCTGTAGGCCCATTGGAGGAAGCTCCGCTGCCACACAGCATGGGGATACTCAAGCAGTCGTGGCTGTCGTGCAACGGTGTGTTCAAGCCAGAACCTCCGCGAATTTGGCTGCTTATCTCTTCGGGAAGCGGGAAATCGTCCAAGTCCAAATCATCGAGCTCGGGTTTTTCGCTCGCGTTGAGGGCTGCCAAGGTGGGGTCATTGCCTAGGGCGTCCTTGGAGCCGGTGAGGACCTCATCTAACGCATCACTGCCTAAGTCCAAATCCAGACACTGGCCCCATACTGTTGTGTCGAGATAAAGCCCATCACTCAAGTTGGAATCGATTGGAGAGGAAGCCGGATCCAAACTATCCCACTGCCCGCAAGCATTGTTCAGGTCCAAGTCTTCGTAGTTGTCTGCGAACGTAAGCATGGGAGCCCCGCCCAGATACGGCGTATTAAAATCGCTAAGCATGTTTGGGTAGTTCTGCTGAGAAGTGACACTGAGCTTCTCTGAGAGAGGATCTGAGCCATCAGCGTGGCAATCACCAGAATTATAGGTAGGCTGCATTTAAAAACATAAAGGCAAATGTAAATGAGCTGCTAAGCCGTCCAAATTCAACACATTGTCTGTCATGTGGGGCGTTGAAGTTCTTCATTCGATACAGTAAACCCACGCTCTCAATTACTCAGGGTGACTAGCCAAAGCTTAAATCCAATTTCCAAGACACTTCCAGGTTTTCCAGACACTTTTTGCCAAATATCCAGAACATTTCAAGAAAAACTTTGTAAAGATTTGGCACAATTTAGACGTAGATTTGACCCATGCAAATGTCATATGGCAGAAATCTGATCATGAAATGATGGAATTAGCTAACAATTTTGTAAAAAGAAATAACAATATTAATAATAAAGGGAACGCCGTAGGCGACATTTTTGAAAAATTACAAGAAATAATCCTAAACCGAAATAACGGATTTTAGGTTATTAATATTAATAACGATGTGAACACTAGTGGTTGAAACCCCTAGATCTCAAACGCTGCATTTTTTTGGACTTCTTCTTTCGAAATTTTAAAAATTGCGCATTCTGCAGGCAACATTGTATGGAAATTTTGTTGTTGCAAAATTTTATAAGCAGCCAGCTTCGATATCCATCAGTTTGTTTGTTTGTGGAATTTTTAACGTTAGCCTACATGTATTTTCGCACCTATTGGGCCCATCACCAACGCCAGGGGGCAGACCGTCTACCTGGAAATTTAGCCACAGGGAGGAATACGCCCCACTGAGGGATCTTTAACGTGCGGAGAGCAAGGGGGATCCGCACGGGACCTCGGTTTAAACTCTCATCCGAAAGAGCCGCCACACAGGGAAAATCGCCTGCCCAAAATTTTCCCACCGACCTCGGCCGGGATGCGAACCCGCAACACTTGGGTCGAGTGGCCAGTGTATTCTGCCAGTAGGGTGCTAAGAAAAATACACCGAGTTACATATAACAATTACTATCTTTGCATATGATTAATGCCACATTTGACCAATGACTAATATGACCAATGTTCAATCTGACCAATGATCAATTGCGACGCTATATCAATGTTATTTTGACCTGCAAATGCCACCTGAACATCATTGAGGATTAAACACTACCATGGAACCAGTAGGGTGTCCTTATGTCATGTTAACTCGGTGTTGAATTACACACAAGTGTTATCTTTCACAAATGGCCACTGTATTGTCTGCATTTGAAATATGAAAAACGTCACATTCGACAACTGACCAATGATTTTTTCTTCTTGTCAACCCTATAGGTATGGTTTCAAAATCGTCGTGCCAAGTGGCGCAAACGTGAAAAGGCCATGGGCCGAGAGAGTCCACCATTTTTCAGTTCGGACGTCCTGTCGCCAATGCCCAAACTGAACGGTCTTGGAAACGGATATGGCTTCGCCAGCGCCACCAGCGGCATGACGTCATCGCGGTCAATGTCTCCAGAAACCCTCTGGTGTGCCGGACTCTCCCCGTTCGCTTCCGGTCTGGGGCCTTTGGGCCTCAACCACGTGTTCGGGCTGCACGGGGCCAGTGTCCACCCCGGCCTGCACCCTGCCTGGGCCGGCAAGTCAGTGACCAGTGGTCAGCAGCTGCCCATCGGCAACCTGTTCTCGACGTACATGCTAAACGGCGCCAGTCTGGGTTCCCTGCCGCCCAACCTGGCCTCCATTTCCGGTTTGACCATGGGCTCGTCCACGTCGAGTGCTTCCGGTGACCTATCGACCCCCAAAGTGGACATTAAGAAATCGAGCATCGATGCCCTCAGACTGAAAGCCAAAGAACATTCGGCATCGATCTTGGATCAGAAACTCCTTGGACTGTCCAAGCCTTTTCAAGGAACGAAAACTAACTGAGCCACCAGGGGGCGATGGGGGCGACTCCGTTGGCAGACTGGTTGGGATTTCAGGGCTCTGAACTGGTTGGGATGATCAGCAGCGCCATCTGCAGGCTGAGCCTGTGAACAATCGTTATTTATTTTCCGAGTTTTCATCGAGGCTTTCACGGAGGAATATGTGGCCTAGTGCCGCGATATACGTTTCGAGCTTATTCGGTGTGTCGTTTATTTATTCAGCGAAATTTTCAACGATAGAGATACATGGTTCATACCACAATTTGCAACTCAATTTCCCTGACTTTCCCCTGACCAAATCTGATTAATTTCCCTGACGTATCAAATAAAATGGCACGTGTAATTACAATTAACTTTATCGGCGACACTACAATTTACTATATTTTTGTATTTTTCTCTCAGGAAATGTAGTCAAATCTTCAATTTAATTTCCCTGACTTTTCCAGGTTTTCCAGACATTTTTTGGAAAATTTCCAGACAATTTAAGAAATAATTTTTACAGATGATTTGATCCTAGCAAATATACCATATGGCGGAGATTTTTCAAAAATTTCAAGAAATATTGGATTTTTAATGGAAACGCCATAGGCGAAATTTTTAGAAAACGTACATCACAAATCCAACTTATCTAAAGCTTTTCATGAGATACATTTCATGAGATCAAAATAGTCGTGCCATAACAAATTTCCAGATATCATGAATTTCCCTGACTTCCACCTGAATTTCCCTGACTTAATAGTCAAAATCTCAAGATTTCCCTGACTTTCCCTGACGGTATGGACCCTGAAATATCTTTGCTTGGCAAACAAAAAGTCCCCATTTTTGGAATGATCGTTTGCGAAACTAATCACATTTCTTCGATTGGTTTTCTTTTCAATATCTCTCAGTTTCAACGAATTGCATATTTAAAAAAATAAAAAAATGTAAATATAATTGCTCGATTGTTTCCGCTTATGAATTTTCCTATGAATATTAGTGGCATTATTGACGTGTGAGTTCGTAATTTGTAACTTATTACCGCGCCGATTAAGTTCATCGAATACTGGCTTTAATTAAAGAAATATTTTACAATTGTAAACCATTTCGTTTGCTCGTTATTTTATGCTAATGAGGATCGAATAGCCCCATCACGATAGCAATATTAATAACAATATTTCAACTCGTGTCGTTTACAATCACTTACCAGTAAAATAAGGATTAATCTTCTTAGGTTTATCCTTATTGACAGAATTTCTTTTTCAGTTAAATGATACATTAAAGGTACCATAAAAATATAAAGTTTAGATTTGTTTTATTTCTAAATTTCGCTGACTTACAGAAATGAAATTTCAGGATTTTTCAATACTGACTTTGGGCTATTTTTACCAACTATTAATAAAATGTAACAAAAATATACCAAACTTATAAATATACCAAATTCAACTGCTTGGCTTAATAAATTACTGAAAAATATTTCCTTCGACAACTAACTTTGTGCACAATTTCTTAAATTTTCTTTTGCAGTGATCGTTAAAAACATCAAATTTATTACGCTAAAACCTCCTTTAGCATTGTTACATTTCAAATCACGTGTAACATGTAAATTTGAAAATTGTTAACCTACATGTATGTTCGAGACGACTCGAAGACAATTTTAGACAAAATAATTCCATCTGTATTTGTAGGGAAATAGGTTTAAAAATCAAAATTAACACGTGAATTTAATTAATAAGTTTCAACATTTACATTACATTTCATGCACATTTGAAATATTTCCTAGGTTAAGTGCAAGTTTTCAAAAAAATTTCATGGATCACTCCAAAAAAGAAACCAAAAACGTGTTCAAACATGTCGTTTGTTGTTGAGTAACTTAAGTCATCCATAACAGCATTAAGTGTTCCTCAAACGCCCTTCAAGGTCTAAATTAAGCTTAAGCTTATTACAATAGTCTAAAATCAGGCACAAATTCTCTGATATTCTTTTGGCATTCCGACTTAGGTGATGTTGGCGATCACTCAGAACACAAAATCAAAAACGAGTGCAAACACCTAGTTTGGATGTTGAGTAACGTAAGTCATCCATGTTCCTCAAAGGTCCTTCAAGGTCTAAATTATAACAATAGCACAATGTACAATAGTCTAAAATCAGGCAAAAATTCTCTTATATTCTCAAAAAGTCTGAAATTCTAGGCAGGGTGCGAATTTTCGACAAATATTGTTTTTGGCATATCGGCCTATAGGTGATCACTCCAAACACAAAACCAAAAACGTGTTCAAACATCTTGTTTGGACGTTGAGTAACTTAAGCCATCCATAACAGTATTCAACGTTCCTCAAAGGCCCTCCCAGGTCTAAATAATGACAATAACATGAAGGACAATAGTCAAAAATCACACGTTTAAAAGTAAAACTGTCCAATCATGAATTGGTAACATGTCCTGAAAATATGCTCATCGTTGCAAGGATGTTTCGAAGTTGTTGAACACTCAAAAGGCACATTGGTCAAGCTTCAGAATTCCTTTGTTTGACCACTCGAACGGCAAAAACGTCTTTCCCAGCTGACCCCTGGGCATGCTGGTCAGTGATTAGCACGTTTAGCAACATGTGTCAAGTTCAGGAGCGAAATAACAACACGAAGGTACAAATTTAACACCTGTGTGACGCGCAGCTGCGAGCATTATTTCGTGTGAAAACCAGTAGTTGGTTTTGAATTACCGCAGGTCTGGGGGCACAAAAAGCGCCGAATTACAGCGACGTATTCGTATCAAACCAGGATCTAAAACTTTCACAAAACCTAGGAAAAAAAACAACTGTCAAAATGGAGTTCACCTTGGGCCTAAAAAACTAAAACCTCCTACGCCAGGCATTACTACGAGCCCCATCCCTCCATTCTAATTGAATTAAGCTATCCCATTAAGGTAGCTGTTTAAAAACGTGTTATGTGCCAGAAACCTCAACCCAACAGAATGAATTGCTGACAAAAAAAAAGGGAACCATGGGAAGCGAAATTAGAGAGGGAGGCAAGAAAAACCCACGGCGAATTAAGGGTGCTTGATGGGGCTAATATTAGGAGGACTTGACGGGTCACTTTCGGAAGCAGCCGACCCGTTAATCCATCCTTATAACCTGAAAATATTAGGGGCGACGGGGCGGGGCACCCCTTAGCCCAAATTCAAAAAAATATATTATAATTCGGGATGAGAAAATGACCACGGGGGTGCATGGCCCATGCAGGCTGCATTCAAGCGACTAATCTGGCGATAACCAGCGGCAAATGCCCCAAATACGACAACTTAATTAGGCCCTAGCTCATAGTTAAGGGGCACCATTGCCCCAAGGACCACAGACGCCCGAAAGTAATACTGTTCGCCAAAAAAGCCAAGTGCTAACAATTCTTGTTGCTTTTAAGAAACTACACATTCACATTTTGACTAAACTAAAATGCATTTTGAGTAACCAATCTACAGAAAGATCCTAAATGACGTTATCCAGTTTGGCTACCAAATTTACACGTCATTGAGAGCCAGTGAACCGTCATTTAAGCAAAATTTATACACAAAAATTTGGATAATATTTTGATTTAAGCTTTAAATATTTGTTGATATAAAATTAACTTAACATGATGCTGAGCAAAATAACTCAAAATGGTGCACTTTAAAAGCAAATTTAAAGATTTTAAATTCAAACATTTAGTCGACATTTAACTAAGAAAACCTGAAAGATGATTTCATGTTAAACTTACAAAAATTTAAATATTTCTTAATATGAAATTAACACGACGTTGAGACAAATAATTCCAAAATGTGGGTAACTTTGAAAGCAAATTTAGATATTTCAAATTCGAACATTTGGTTAACATTTAAATAAAGAAATTTTATAGATGATTTAATGTTATCCTTATAAAAATTTAAATATTTTTTAATATGAAATTGGCTTAACATGGTCATGAGCAAAATAACTCAAAAATGTGGGTAACTTTGAAAGCAAATTTAAAGATTTCAACTTCGAATATTTGGTTTACATTTAAATAAAAAGATTTTAAAGATGATTCATGTTATCCTTACAAGAATTTAAATACTTGCTAATATAAAATTAACTTTTACGACGCCATTGAACAAAACTCAAAAATTGGGGTGACATTGTGAGCAATTTAAACGATTTCAAATTACGTTATCAAACAACATCACAAACCATGCATCACTAAGAACAATTGTAGTGACATCTACACGATAAAAATTGTTAACTTTTTAAATTTTGATATTTAAAGATGATTATGTTCCTTACAACAATTTAAATATACGTTAATATAAAATTGACTTGAGTATGACGTCATTGATCATAGTAACTCAAAAATTGGGTAACATAGTGAGCTATTTAAAGATTTCAAAGATAATTTTAAGTCATCCTTAAAAGAACTACAGTTTCTAAGCGAAGTTACCAAACACCACCACAAAATGGTATAGCTGGTTTCAAAAACGTGGTAACATACGGATTTTAAATATTTCATGTTATCCTTACAAGAATTTAAATATTTCTTAACATATTAGCTTAAATATGAAATCATAAATCAAAGCAAGTCAATAAAATGGGTACCTGTGAGCAATTTTAAAGATGTCAGAGCTTTCAAGTCCCCCTTAAGATGTTCAGTTCCTAAACGATGTTATCAAACAGCATCATACAAGCTGGTAACATTTGTTTCAAATCCGCTTGTAGCAAATTCACAATCAGCAGCGAACATCTCTTGACAATACGTTTTTGGACAAATAGTTTGGATTCAGTTTTCAACTTAACCATCCACGATTCTCGGAGAAGGTCAAAGGTCTCCCGCCTGTCCTTCCCCCTGTCGCTCGGGGCCCCATGCCCATTGGTCCGCACCGAGGGTCGTTTTCAGAGCGAATTTCGTGCGTAACAAGAAGCCCTTTGAGCGAACTTAATGAAGTTCGAGAGGGTCCCATTCTGGAATTCAGTTCATAAATAAACAAGTTATCATTTGGCCACCGAACCATTTGAGGGGCACAATGGCCGCGAGGGGGCTTTTAGGGTCCTCTGCTCGTAATCGGCCCAAAGTGGGACGAGATTCTCACTGAGGGCACGCAGCCAACTGAAAGGTTAGGGCGCCCCCTAGCCACCATCCTTAAAATGCTCGTAACTTTTTTCTTCATTGATATATTTGCGATGATTAGCCAGATAAACCCCCATACCTGTATCCATTATGTGCCCTATGAGGTTTTCTAAGAAGCTTTTCAGGGGCTTACGCACACACTAACGCACTCCAACTGGGCCCCTCCAAATCTTTTGTCAGCAGTCGAGGAAAGCAAAGATTAGCTCTCGAAATTCTTATGCGCCAAGAAAAAAGAAAGACAAAATTTTAATCCTTAAAGGTTGGCTTCTGAAAATGTTTATTCAGGCAAAACTGGTCGCCGTATACCGTAGGAAGGCTTAAGAAAAATGGCCGGATGGACAATTACGCCATCTTGGATATCACTAAACCCATAATGCAAAGCGCATACAGGATCAAACCAAGCGTGTCCGATGAAGGGGTCTTGATGCTTCACTTTGAAATTGCGACCGACGAGTCAGACACAGGTGACGCTGAGCTCCAAATTGGTAAATTTACATTAAATTACGAGTCCCATAATACCAAGGGCGTCCATTATGAGTCTTAAAGAAGTTGGGATAGGTCGATTAGTTGGTGGGCACCCTGTACTGCACGCGTTTGATAAATTGAGTTTGTGTAATAAAGTAGAACCTCTGTAAGTTGACCATCCAAGGTACTGTCTCAAACTGATCAACATGAGGAGGTGGTCAACATATATAAAACGAGGCTTGTACTGACTCAAGAGTTTTAATTATGTGAACTTTACGTATAATGTACTTTTATTTGACAGTAATCATTCATAATGCATGAATAATCTTAATAAAAGGTACATACTATACAGGTATTGCTAATGTGCTGCAAATTAACAGTAGTCAAATGCGGGTGTGTCATTTTCACGAAGATTTTCAAAAGAGTTCCGACCTCGAGAACTAAAGTGGGACTTAAATTTTGGCCTTCCTTCAAAGCCTTCAAGGCCTTCCTGGTAGAAGACACTGAAGTTTGTAGTCCTTTAATTAAGTCCTGCAAAATCCCTGAAGTCCACATTTGGGAGTACACAAGTTTTAATAGTTGCCACCCCCTTGGTTCCAAGGCGTTTTCGGACATCTTCAACGTACTGGTGGACTGATGGAGTTTTACTAACATGTACAGTATGTGAGCATTTATCAGAGAAGGATTCCCACTAGATTTTTAGTAGGCCCTATGTGTCCGAAAAGTCTGATCCCCAAGGCGATTTTAAACACTACCGCCATTACCCCATGTACACCCTATAGATACATAACAAGTACAACTGTACTGAATTCTGGGATTGCCAACAGGAGCTGACAACGTGTATAATTACGTCGAACACGCTTTCGTTGCCTCAAAAAATTGATATTTATCAGCAAATTTGATCGAGAGGGAAATCCAATTAGTCGTTGTAAGCACGTAGGCTAAACGTTTGAACCGACCATAAAACAGCCGATTAATGTGTCGGTTTGGTACTTTTTTTGATTGGAAAAAGTCGCAAATTGTCCTCTCGACAACCCTATCAGGTCTCGGTTTGAAGGAGTCGACACGACTCAATCAAAAAGTGAAAATCTCTGAAGTTCACCGACCATAAATTTCCCATTTGCCTCGATAATTTCATTAAAATCGAAACGCAGCCACCGAAGACTTAATAAACAATAATCGATGCTCGACGCACTTCTCTCGAACTTTGAGACTTATTTACGATCGAGCAAACACTTCAATTACCAACAGCAAATAGTCGTTGCGCTAGTATTAAATTAAAATCACTGATAAAAAGCAGCTGGGCAACCAGGGGACGTCCATAAATGAACGGAAACGTATCCCCACCCCCAATGGTGGAAACATGTTGGAAATTGTAGGAACCAACATGATGGAAACATGTTGGAAATTGAAGGAACCAACATGATGGAAACATGTTGGAAATTGAAGGAACCAACATGGTGGAAACATGTTGGAAATTGTAGGAACCAACATGATGGAAACATGTTGGAAATTGAAGGAACCAACATGATGG
>JAQGAF010000150.1:0-73402 GCA_034687865.1 Kryphioiulus occultus
CTAAAATAAGAACATCTGGGTTCTGGTGACCCAATACGCCTCCCAAGAGTCACCAAGTAAGAGAACCCAACAACATTGTCCTCCCAGTGTCTGGGAGGGCCTGACGAGTGTGACAATAGGTAGTGCTTAAAAACCCTGTATAGATAGAGGTTGGACAAGTTGGAAGTAATTTCCTATTGGTTAATGGCTACAAGTGACACATGGACACCTTTTTGGATAACATGGTCTGATTCATCATGATGATGATGATTGGTTTACTCCTTTCCTATGGAGGGCTTTAATGTGAGCCAATAGGATTGCTTAACTATAGGGATTTTAGACGTAGTGCTGTATTGGAACACACTCATCACCAGACTCTGGCCGACAACATTGTTCCTGAGGACTTCCATAGGGGCGAGCTATGGCACGCATTGTGGGTTACAGCATGCGTTTTTTCTTATGGGCTTCCGTGCTGCACTGCCCTACACATGCCAACCAAAATGGTGTTCAAAAATGAGATGGCCAACCTCTTTCTATATATGGCCTCTAGTAGTGCTGCGATCATAACCGGAAGTGACATCATCTGAAATTTCATGATACGTCATTTCCAGGGATATTTCAGGGACATGTGAAAGGGTTTCCAAAGATTTTACCAATGGCATTCCTTTCATTATTAAGCTTTCTGGAAACATAATAAAAATTATCCAAACCCATTCTCGGGTAACCATTTAAAAAAAATTCAGCAGTCACTTTATAGTCTAATAAAGTCATCCATTGATCAACAAAAAATTAAGATGGCAAAAATGCTAACTTACATGTTAATTTAAAGTTTAATTTGCCTCACTAGTGAATGCACTTTTCATCTTATAAATCTTTTTTATTAATCCTGAAGGAAAAAACATAAAATTTAGCCATTATTAGAAAATTTTCAAAGAGAAAATATCTATACATGTATAATTTTTTGCATGGTGGTTGGTGTTTTTCACCATCTTAAGAAAATGCACAAAACCATTATTTCTTCACAGCATTCTTCATAAAATTTTGCCTTTGGCTTTTTTAACTGAACATGTATTTCAAGCACATTTTGTAGTGAAAAGTGGCTAATTCCCAATACCATTTATGTAACAAATTTAGATATTCTCAGGTTTTTAAAAATGGCCCACCCCCATGGGGCACTAAAAAAACACATGTATATGTGCTGTCAGGGTGTAATAGCAAAACATTTGGATATCTATAGGGTCTATTGTATAGGATACTTACAGTAGGGTATGACAAGACACTTTTTAGGAGAAATGCAGTGAGAGGCAGTTTCCTTCTGAACACTGGCAAAATGGACATTTACACCATTACAACCCCATGTCAAAAGTCCTGCTATCCACCAAGTTTATTCGTACTATTCGAATTTGGGGATGAACTATGGAAACTGCCATGGAAGAAAATTTTAAACAAGCACAATATGAAAGAGCCGATTTATTAGTACCGCATGGTCTGAATTATAAGACAACTATTTACATTGAAAGTTCATAAAATGAGAAAAGTGGGTAGCTAAGTCATGCAAAAAAGCAATGCTGGTTCAAAAGTCCTGCAACTTGATGGTCACTGTAACATTTGGGGTTCAAAACAGCATAAATCCAATGTGGCATGATATTATGTTTTTCATATCCCTCTGGGGTCACAATATTTCACACACTAAAGGGTGGATGCACGAGTAACTTTCAGGCATGTGGAATACCTAATGTTGGCATGTGCCAATTTCAAATATTTTCCTTTTTTCCAACCAATTCATGAATTTTTGAAAAAAATCACAATTTCATCAGCATATAACAGCAGTTCTCAAATGTTGAACTACAACCCAACTACAATATTAAGAATGCCACAGGACAATTATTTAAAAAACTAAACCAGAAATGATGGTTTTCAGATTGCTTTTTTTATCAGAGATGCATTTTACGGAAATTTTTGTGATACTTATTTTAGTTACAATGGATTTTAAGGCATTCTGAGCAATATTATCTGAGATGGATTTTATGGGAATTTTGGAGAAAATTATTTTTAGTTATAATGCATTTTAGGACCTTCTAAATAATATAAGTATTCATGAGAGTGCCATATATTTTTTGTGATTTTATGGTTTAATTTTGCCATTTGTGAATGTAATTCTAATGAGCAGTGGAAGTTTAACATCAAGAAAACTGAGTGAGCACGATTTCAGTACCGTTTGACCACATTTAGGGCCAACGAAAGTAAAGTTGTTCGAAAGCATGGAGTAAAAGAGAACAACACTTTATTTGCAAAGGTCAATGGCGATAAATGAAAAGAAACATTGCAAATCAGAGCAAAAGAAATCAAATGTACAGGATGCGAAGTGGATTGAGGAGAGATTGACTGGACAACGAAGGCAGGCATGAATTCAGTGTTCTCATAGAGACCTGCAAGCTGCCGACTTGATGGCAGATTGAAGGTGACACGTCCTGAGTGAGGCATGATCAGCATTCAATGTGGTGACGAATGGAATGGCGGACATCATCGAGCACAGCGGTAACTGCAGTCAGGTTGTCCTGAGGTGGTGGGCACTCCCTCAAGCACTCCACAGTCTAAGCATGGTCTGCAGCCCGCTGCATGAGTTCACGATGTGGATTGAGCATTGAAGTTGATGGATGAGACCTTCAATTCGAGGATCTCGGCGGCAGGTGCAGGCAAAAAACTCACCAAGTCCAAGATCTGGAAGTCTCAAAATTCTACATATCTGTTCGGTTGTGCTGCAGGCCTATATCACATGTAATGCTTGAAGCACAAAGGCCAGTACCACAGTTGTTTATTCCAACTCAGTGTTGCACTAAGTGTGCATGACCAAACTGGGAGCACTACTCAAGGCAATCATGGCAAAAAACATGGCGCCTGATACAGTGCATCTGATGAATCGTCTTTCATTTATAGTTTGTCAAATACATGTAAAAGTAACATATTAAGAGGAAATGCAAGCAAAATTGTATGCGTTAATTTTATTTCAACTATACATGATGGCTGTTCCTTGATTCAATAGTAGAAATGACAAATACATTAAATTGGAGTATAATTCATACCAATTAATTGTAGTATCCTTGATTCATCTGGGACATATAGGCAAATGCAGGGCTACTGGCAGCCTGCTCTTTGAAAATTTATTCAGGATAAATCCATTGTTTGATCCTTTGATTGGCATTAAAATTGGTGTAAAATTGGTTTGAATTTTCACGCAGAAACTCCTCGAAAGATTTGCTATGGGAATGCCAGGAATAATTAAATAACAACATGCCCTGAGCATACCAGGAGTGATACGCTAATCATTTCTCGAAGCCCAAACTCAGTGGGAGTTCGAATCTGCTAAGGCAGGCTTCAAGCACAGCTTATTGGGGAAACTGTGGTGCGGGCCTAAGCAATGTTTGAAGCATGACTTATTCGAGTAGATCTTGGGAGTGCAGCATGACTCAGATCCAAACTGGTACCACAGCAGCCCAAATGCAATCCTGCTCCACTTAGCTCAGGCTTTGCTAAATGATTGGCTTATTACTCCTGGTATTATGTTCCCAGTCTCCTGACATTTTGTAGTTTGATTATTCCTCGGTTCCTATAGCAAATTGTTTAAGTAATTTCAGCATGAAAATTGAAACCAATTTTTAACTAATTTTAATCTCTTTTTAACGCCAATCGAAGTATCAAATGTTGGATTTGAACCTGAATGATTTTTTAAAGTGCAGGCTGCCAGTAGCCCTGCATTTGCTTATTTGCCCCAGTTGATTCAAAGATAATACCATTAATTGGTATGAATTATAGTCCAATTTCAATGTATTTGTCATTTCTACTATATGCAGTCTAGGGCAGAAACATGAATGGCTGACTTACTGCTGCTTAGGCAAGAAGGATAAGCCAGACAGAAAGTCCAGTGGAGATTCCTCCAGGACTTGGAGCTTGGCCTGCTGAGCACTGTGCCAGGTCATGGACAACTGTGACAGTTGGAGTTTATGGGTGCAAGAGGTCCAGGTGAAAGAAACACAGGAAAATGTAGCAGGCTTTATTTCAGGGGATTCATCCTCATAGAAACCGATTGCAGAAGTCAGGATAGAAAAAAGAATGGGCATAGAGGCTGAGAAAAACTTTCTCCCAAGCAATGTAGCTGATGACAGTCTTGCCAACCTCTCTATTTGAAATCTGGCTCAGAACTGAGATGAAGGGAACAAAGGCAGAGCCCATAACACAGCTGCTTATTTCAGCGGAGGTGTTTTGGGGTTATATAGAGAACCCAACAATATGAGATGTGGGAGGAAGATTTGGGACTAACACAATTTACACTTGTACTCCACTATATTGGTTACTGTGGAGCAGCTCTACATTACAATACTTAAAAAGACAACCAAACACTCCAAGAGGCAACAAAATAACAACTTTATCTTCTTAGCTATCTACTTGGGCCCATTTTCCTTCCCATTTGTTCCCACAGGGCACTCACAACACACACACACACACACTGCCCTCGCATTCACTGATGAGCACTGATCTGACTGACTGAACTGACTTACATTTTCTGGCAAACTGTGCTCTTTATAGAGGGTTTTAATTGGGTCCACCCTTCATTAAAATTATCCATTGTTTAGTGTTATGGCATTTTTATGTTTTCTTAATTTTGTGTGTTGGAGATAGGAAGATATTCAGTTTTATGTAAATATCCTCTAAGTGTCCCATTTTTTATCATAGTTGCATGAAATTAGTCAGATATGTTGTCATTCTATTGTTTCCATGGCTTTGGTGGTTTTTATAATTGCTCGGTTTTTCCTGGGTAAATCTGGTATTGATTTGTAGGTATTGAAATTATAGGACGTTTGGTGTTAGTCCCACTGTTGTACAACTTCTGGGGCCCAAGCAAAACCATCCGAAAGGTTTGGGCACTTGGCGGCACAACTGAAGTGACCTAGTTTCCGGGTTTAAGAGGTCACTGGACGATCAGCTGTTAGAGGCTGGTGGGGTGGTGAAACGGATCCCTTGGCCACGCCCAATTTGCATTGCAAATTTTTTTATTGTTCGGTGTTTTTCTTAACTTTCAATTTTAAATTTTCGGGGTGACTCCACCCGAGGCATCCGGGGGTGATGTCATTGCTGCCTCATGACATTCCTCCGGGCTTCGTCAGCCATTTCTTGGTCTTAAGTGGGTGTGTTCGCGTGTGTGTGTTCGCATCTAATTGGATTGGCCAATTAATGTAAGTTTTTATGGTTCTTACACCACTTTCCCCTTTCACTTGAAACTTAAGAGTTGTAGTATATATATACACGTGTTCACCGTTTTAAGCTGTTACATTTGCATAGAGTTAAACTTGCTATATTTTGTCACGTGATCAAAACAGGCCATGACGTCAAAGTTTTGCTTATCATTTCGCCCATCCCTGTTCGGGTGGCGTTAACCAATGGCACATTCGGTGAGAGCTGGGCTTATGGCCTTCGCACAGCGAAAACTCCAATGGCACTTTGGTGAGGGTGGGGCAGTAAAACTTTGACGTTAGAACATGGCGGGTGCCCTTTTTGAGCAGAAGACAAATTTTGTAGGAAAAAGGGACATTTTCACGATGAATATGACATTTTTTGAAACAAATATATCACAATATGTTTTCTTTCGTTATCAACAAACTATTAAGCGAATAAAAAAAGTGAAAGTTTCCTATACTAGTTTTAAGAGGAAGTCATTTCATCATTTCATGCGTTGCTTTTATTTCAACTAAATATGTTGGCTTTTACTAGATTCAGCAGTAGAAATGACAAATATTTTGAAATTGGACTATAACTCATACCAATTAACTGTATTATCATTGATTTATTTGTTACAATTAGGCAAATGCCGGGCAACTGGCCACCTACACTTTGAAAAATCATTGAGGATGAAATCCAACATTTGATCCTTCGATTGGCATTAAAAACTGTTAAAAATGAGTGTTAAATTGGTTTAAATTTGGTGCAGAAATTCCTCAAACAGTTTTGCAATTGAAATACTAGAAATACTTAAACTGCAACATGCCTGGGTGCATATAGAACCAAGGATAATTCCAGGAGTGATAAGCCAACAATCATTTCTCGAAGCCCGAGCTTAGTGGATTAGCATTACATTTCGTCTCCGAGTCATGCTTGACTCCAAGTTATGCTCGGATAAGTCATGCTTCAGGCATTGCTTAGCGTAACAACTGTGGTAAGAGTCAAATTGTAAGGGTCAATTTTGGACCCTGACCCTGGCATGGGACAAAGAGTGAGAGTTCACTAGTGCCTGGGGACTGAGCAGCAGTGCTGTTTGCAGTTCAGGTGTGCAAGGGAGCTAAGATGTTCGATGTGAGATAGCTACATCACAATGATGTCAGAGCTTGGTCAGACCCAGGTGCAGCCCATAAAGGATGGCGAGAAAAGAATTTGTCTGTTTGGTCAGAAATGTCTCCCTATGTGCATATGAATTCAATTAAAAAATAATGGCATTTGTTGTTGTTGGACTATAATATCACTCGGCTATTGTGATCAAAATTTAGCTCTGCCCAATGAATACCCTTTTTATAAATGTAATGATAACTTGTGTCTTTGAGAGCTTCTACAAGCAGATTTACACCTTTATTTTAAGAATCAATATATTCATCATCATTAAATATGTTGTCAAATTGCAGTGTGAATTCGTGACATTTTGAATGCATGTTTGTTTGTCTTCTAGTCGCAGAATATCAAAGAAATGTACTACTGCATGCGAATGTGCCTTTTATACGTTTCATTGTTAACTCTTTATTAATAATCTATATTTCAACGCCCAGATACGAGGCTATATAACAGCGAGGGTCATGCTGTGACTTCTAAATTATCCTCTCATATTTTCTAGGTGGTTGAACAAAACTGCACTCAGTAGTGCACTGCTGGAACGTCATCTTAAACCAAAATTGATATTGTAAATAGAAGACGCCTGCTTTATCTGCTGAAGATGGAATTAAGCATGACCCCAGCCAACCTCTTAAAAACCTCATTAAAAGCTATATCTAATAACCCTATGCAATTCGAACCACCCTCTCATCAAATATATACAGAATACTATACATAGCCCATACCAAGGCTGCTTATTTCAGCTTACTTGGGACTTAAGTCAGGATTAATTAGCATTTGGTACTACAGCTACCTAACGAAAGGAGACTCAGGCAGTTTACTCAAAGTGTGGTCTAATGAACCACTAATCATTTATATTTCACCAAATACAATTCACGTATTAAGAGTAAATGTAAGCATCATTTCGTGCATTAATTTATTTCAACTAAATACATGTATGTTGGCTGTTACTCGATCCAATAGTAGAATTGACAAATATAGTGAATTTAACTGTGTTATCCTCGAGTCAACTGGGGCAAATAGACAAATGCAGAGCTGAAGGCAAGCCTGCATTTTGAAAAATCGTTCAGAATAAAATTCAACATTTGATCCTTCGATTGGCATTAAAAACTGATTCAAATTAGTTTAAAATTGGGTTAAATTTTGGCGCCTAAATTCCTCGATCGATTAACTACAGGAATACCAGGAATAATTAAACTCCAACATGCCTGGAGGCTGGATATGTTGAGAACCAAGCATAGTAATAGGAGTGATAAGTCAATCATTTCACAAAGCCTGATCTAAGTGGAGTAGCATTGCATTGGGGCTACTGTGGTTCCAGTTCGGTTCTAAACCATGCTTGACTCCCAGGTTCTGCTCGACTAAGTCATGCTTCAAGCATTGCTTAGAGTGGAAACTGTGATACGTGCCTATTACCTACATGTACCGGTATACATGTAGACATGTACTTGGGGATGGCCTTCACATGTCAACCATTGGAATGATTGACAAAAGAGTGAATAACCATAACATGTACTTCGACACTTCAGATTATTTGAATATATGAAAATGATTATTCCAAGCAAATGTAAATGGTTGACATAGTAGTAACATACATGTATATGTACTTCTAAATTGTCATCTGTCTAAAACATTTTATTTTCTAAAATATTTCAAATTACACTCCTGAATCATGCTGCTAAAATTTTCATTATCAGCATACAAGTAGGCTACCTTATATGCATTTTTTTCGTAAGTCGGGATAAAAACCATCATAACAATTAAATACTTTGCAATAAGTGCAACTCTACATATGAAAAAAAATGCCTAGTGCATTTCTAATTCAACACAAATGTGCCATATACATGTATAAACCTCATAGAAATGTTAGCTGGAAATCCGCTTGTTATAAGGCTTATGGTCTGCTTCTCGATGGAACTAGCAGACACAATTCGATCAAAACAACACTTCAATTTGGTTCTTGAGAATGCTTAATGAAATCATAGCTATCGATTATCCGATCGCCATTTTCCCACAAATATTTCAATAGCTCGAAAATCGCTGGACACATTAATGACTACGCACGAATTTGCCTGCGCACGCCCTACGATTACCCCCCTTTTTTCCCACTTGTCCCTTTTACACTGTCATTACACACGCTTAAACCGGAAGTTGCAGAAAGACAGTTTCATAGACAACACTGTCAATCTTCTTCTCTTCATTTATCCCTTCCTCGCACCCCTTTCTGAGCATTTCCCCCTCTTCTTTTTTTGTTACGCATGCGTCTTCATGCTCCTGTAAGGTGGAATGCGTATACATTATTTATTGGAACGCCTTACTTCAAGGGTTAATAGATTATTCAGCTCCGTCCTGCAGGTTCCCTGCCAGCTCGCACGTGCCATCCCATTTGCCCATCGGTCAACCGTCGTCATACGTCAAGGGCTATCCGTTTCAGCCAATCCAAATCATAGTAATTCAATTTCAGCCCCTAATTGAAATCCTCTATTTTCCATCAACTTCCATCACGTCAAAATTAGGATTGATGAGAACTAATTGATCACTGTTCTGTCAAGTTTATATTTTCACAGCGTTAAAATGAGAATATAATTAAACTTCACATAACGGGTCTTGCAGAATTTATGTAATCTGCAAAATGATGTCTGCAACGATAAAATGTAATGCATAAGAAATTCTGAAAAAAAAACATCACTATTACACTTAACCTGAAAAATGTAATTACAACGTACAGAAAGTTGTAAAAATAGTTTTGAGCGTGCTCAAATTAGTCCGATATACGTCCGAAATAAAACAGTGTAAAACTGTCACTGGAGCTTCACTGTCATGACAATGTAACTGCATTCTGAAAAGCCTGCACTGAAGACTACAATGCAATGTAGTAAATATTTGTAAACATTATTCGTTTCTTCTCTTTCTTTTTCCTGATTAGAAAAATCGCATGTCTGCTGGTTCTGTTTTACGGGGGAAGTTTTGCATCGTTTTATTTTATTGGTATTTGTGCATGATTTCAATAAATGAAATGAAACGCATTTCAGACTAATTTGAACATGTTCTACAATTTTCAAAATGTGACTTGAGGCGTTTGAGCATACGTTTACAATTTGAAATGGTTGCACGTCATTCTGCCCCGTGAACCTGTGCTGTGCCCATACTATAGTGTTCCAGTAGTCAGGAACAATGTCAGGAACAATGAAATTTAAAAACATCCCTATTTGGAAATGACCCTGAGTCGACTCAGGGCCCCCTATTGGCGGAAGGAGAAACCATTTCACCACGTAAACATTTCTAACAAAATTATAAGAAATGCTTGTTTGATATCACCAAACTCGATCACCACATATCTAACACATGTATGTGGGCCATGCCGAAAGTAATGCAAAACATTTTTCTGTAACTTAACTTTTTATTGTACAGCATTGAGAGATTTACTTTTTATTACTATAACTTTTTGAAACACAAAACTGTTTTTTCAAAAATAATTTTGAATGAATTTGAACGGTCTCACGCCATTCCTAGATGTCGTTCCTAAAGGATGTTGTAACTAACAGTTATAATCTCAATGCTGTAGAATAAAAACTGAATTTACAAAAAAAAATATCGGTACGACCCTCGTAAAAATCACGAAATCACTGCAAAGGGATGGGGACAGAATTTGATTACAGAGATGTTTCTATTCAAGTCACCGTAGGATCACTAAGGAGCACGTTGAGAACCTTAAATATGTTTAAAAAAACTTGGTGACCTGATCTGTCTAAGTACAAATTAATGTCTCTGTAATCATATGCTGCAGGAATCAAAACCCGCAGAGATTTATTGAAAATGCTGCCATCTTTTATTGACACTCTGTGTATGTCTGTTTCATGGGCGCCCCGCAGGGGGTGCAAAAGGGGCGTTTGCCCCTCCCTGGCAAAATCCTGCGGGCGCCCATGGTCTGTATATACTGTTATCATCTAAAATAAGCAATTATTAAGTAATTGTATACAGTATAATTTAAATTCGTTTCTGTAGGAAAGTTTGCTATTAAGCTTATATACATTCTTGCCATGGAATCTAAAACAGCAGTATTTTTATTGTTGTTTATTTTGGTTCTATGCACCGTTTTGCGAATTGCCCAGCTTGCACTTTAACGGAGAAATTGTTAAGGGGTGAAATTGGGGAATCTTGCTACTGATATCAAAAGTGCGATAGTTTTCAGGAGAAGAATTAATGTTCTTAGTGCAGCAATTAATTTGCAAACCGCATTTATCGATTTTCGATAGCCATGCATGATAATGCAAAAATGTCTAACAAAGTTAAATCAAATTTGAATCCTTTTATTATTATTTTTTAATATTCTTATACTGTATATATAGGGTGTAAAGAAAAGGTCTTTACACACTTAAACCGTCTAGAAATATATCCAGCTGGCATACAGAATTGTTTATTGTGTCATTTTGCACGCTAAAAAAAGGTGCTTCACTTGCCGCAAATACTACACCTTTTTAGGTGTTTATAAGCATCCATGAAATAAGGTTGCCTATAGGAAATGTGATCTAAAGGTGACAGTTAGCACCAAAAAGTAAGCACCTAAAGGCGTTTTGAAACACTGTTAAAAAAAGGTGCTTTACTTGTCACAAATACTACACCTTTTTAATTGTTTATAATCACCCATGATGATAAGCACCTTATTTATTAGGTGCTTAAAAACAACCTGATAAACACCTTAAAAGGCGTACTGCACCTTTAAAAGTTGTACTACACCTTTTTAGATGTTTATAAGCACCCATGATGATGAAGTAAGGTGCTTATCATCATGGGTGATTATAAACAATTAAAAAGGTGTAGTATTTGTGACAAGTGAAGCACCTTTTTTTTAACAGTGTGTAGCAAAACACTTCAAGTTCACATAAGTGAATGTTCAACTTTAACGTAAAACACCACACACGATTAAATTTTTCATATTGACCTACTGGGAGTAGGTCCCCATAGCAGGCATACAGTAGGTTCTATATGTGTGCTGGATACATTTCTAGACGGTTTCAAAGTTTTAATGTCCTTTTCGGAACACCATGTACGATTTAAGTAAACCGTTTATAAACGCACTTATTTGTTGAAGAAGAAGCAACGGTTCGGAAATTTCCAGTCAAATGCAAACCCATGATGGTAAACAACTATACTGACAATACGAACTACAGGTATATGATCCGCCAAGAACGACATATAAATTAGAACAAACACGTGACATTTATGTGTAGAACCCTTGCATCATCATATGGATAAACTACATGTACATTAGCCGATACCCGCAGTTTCACCCGCGGTAAATTATTTATTTAGATGAAATGTTTATAATCCTAGAAAGGTGGATTTGTTTTCCCCTATGGCTCAATTTGGAGCCATCGATTTAAGACAACATTTTCTCGATACAACATTTTTCGTTCAATTAGTTTTAGTTGAAAGTGAGTCGTAACGTGAGAACACACTTGAACCAAAGTTGATCAACTATTTGTCGAACCGAATGAAGTTGACCACACCTTTCAAACCGCTCGAGTCGTTCGAACCATTCGAGATGCAAGAATGGTACAAATTCCAAAATCGACGAATTCTAACGTGTTCCATTCCTATCAAGAGAATTTCGTAAGACTCACAGCACATAAGCCGCGTTCTCACGATTCAACTTTTGTCTATCAACAATTATTGATCGACAAATGACGATCGAAAATTGTTCAATTTCTGTTCAGACGTTTCAACAAAAATGTATGCAACTTATAGTTGAAGATGGCCCCGAGCAAAATTATGCTTGCTGTATTTTTGCGAAATTCGTAGTAAAGGAAACGTGCCAATTTGTAAATTTGTTTGTTCACGTGCTCTAAATGGAACGACTTGAGCAAGTTGAAAGCTGTTGAAAGATCAAAAGTTGAAGGGTGGTCAACTTTGTTCGACTCAACAAATCATTGAACAACTGTTGAAAGTCTGTTGAAAGCGTGTTTTCACGTTTTAATTCGCTTTCAACGACAAAAATTGACTCGTGAGAACGTAGCTTTATAATTTTGCTCGGGGTCATCTTCAACTGTAAGTTGAGTACTTTTTTGATTAACTGTCTGAAAAGAAATTAAAAACTTCACGTACAATTTTTGTTCATCAATAAAAATATTGAAGATCATGGGTTAAATGAAACTTCGCTTTCAATACACTTGAACCAGATTTGATCAACTATTCATTGAACCGAATGAAGTTAGCCACCTTACAACTTTCGGTTGTTCAATGCTCATGAATTTCAGAAATTCCAAAATTGCACGTGCACGAATCTAGTTTTTTTCTTCCACTGCATTCCTTTCGTAGCGAAATTTCGGAAAACCACACCATCTTCCAAGTGTAAGTTGGTTACATTTTTGTTTAATAGTTTGAACTGAAATTGAATAATTCACGTACACATATTAGTTTGATCAATAATACTTCGAAAGCAAAAGTTTAATAATGAGTACACGTATTTTTTTCGGCCCTCCAAATAGCTGTCAGATCACTAGTCGTTCCATTCGATGTGTATGAATGCCAAAAATTCCAAAATCGAACACGCACAAATTCAAACTTCCTCTTCTGTACCCAATTAATGCGAATTTCGTGACAACACAGAATGTATGTCATTTCGCTCGGCGTCATCTTCAACAGTAAGTTGATTGGATTTTTGTTGAACCATCTGAAAAGAAATTGAACAAATGTCAGTTCAGAAGGTTCAACATAAATATAAACAAGTTAAGTTGAAGATGGCGCCGAGTTTCCGAAATTCACATTAAATGGAACATAAAATAAGAATAGAACACAACATGCATGCGATTGAACGACCGAAAGTGAAGGGCGGTCACCTTAATTCGGTTCAACGAATAGTTGATTAAATCTGGTTAAAGCATGTCGAAAGCGTGTTCTCACTTTTTCAATTCGCTTTCAGTATAAATTTGATCGTAAATCATGACAGCGTGGCTTTAATTGGCTAATTTTGACGCCTTTAAATTTGAAAGACATCAATCAATAAAACCAAAATGGTTTATCTATAGACAATGACGCTCAAGCACCCTTATTGGCTAATTTCGGAACTTCCAGTATGAAAGGCGCAAATCAACTGGTCGGACAGAAACACTCAAGCAACCTCATCAGTTCATTTTTGTAGCCAGCTATATTCCAAAAATGGTGAAACTGACCTTCATTAAGTGCCCATATTAACGAATCTTTTTGGTCCTATAAGTTATCTCGCATATGTTGAAGCTAGAGTGATGGGAAATCGCCTAAAGCATTTCTTACAAGTAAACTCAAGGGCCCATGTGAACCGTGTTTCTACTAGAGATTCATAGTCACTGCCGGCCCATGTGACCATAACATGCATACTTCTACATTTGTTGTAATAACAATGGATTTCTCCATTTGTGTTAATAATTATGGTAGTCGTCTAAATGTTTGTTTGCGGCTGATATAATGGTCGTGTAATGTTTTTTTTTTCACAATTGGAAAAGTATTGGGTATTCCAACGAACTCAAGTTTTCATTTTTACGTGGTAAATTGTTTGCTTGCACGTCACAACCTTGACCCATATATAGAATTTTCCATAAGGTAAAGCCATACAATTTACAATGCAGTAATTCTAATTTGAAACAATAAACTCAACTGCGTATTATAAAATTAATTGCCAGGAATACCTACACATCTCTGCATTTTGTGGCGGATCACCTTCTCAAATGTCGAAGCAGTGCCAAATGTAACTCGTCTGTTGTGTTTTAGCCTCACCCTGTACTTTTCCACCTGAAAAATCGTTAATGTTTTGGATGAATGCAAGTAGCTTATTTACGCGACTACTGGTAGTATACTCTGAAAACAAACCTTTATGCGATTTTTTTTTCAGAAATCTATGAGTATATATGGTTTTATGGTTCACGTGCATCCTACAGGGGCAGGCATTTCTTTTGCATCCCCAGAGGCAATACGGTTCACATGCGTTCCTGGATTTATTGGCAAAAATGCTTTTTTAGGTGTCCTCTTTCACCCCCAAAATTGTTCAGTATTGTCCCAAGACACCCTGTATAAGGAGGACTAATCATAATTGATATATCGGTATAAATGAATATGCAATTAATTGCAGTTCAATTAACATATCTTGATTTAATATTTCATACCTTTTGGAAAAAGTTTCTGATACCAAAAATATATAAAAAGTGGAAATCTGCTAGCAACTTTAAAAATGCGTTTCAAATTTTTGTAAGGGTTGGCATTAAACGTCGTACACGCACGAGTGAATCGCTGTTAAAATCTTCGTTTAGTTTCAGAATATACAAATGGACTATAGTCTTGTTTATCAAGAATGACCCCGCAGCCTTGGTCATTTTCCCGTTAAGGGCACTTTGCCCCTCTACCTGTCCGTCACAACCCTCGCCATCCTCCCTATATTTACGCTTTAGAAATTCACTTCGCGTATACACAGTTTCTTTGGCCCTCTTATTTACAAGGGCAATTGTGCAGCCCTGCGTTAGGGGCCGGTGCATAATAACCACAAAAGACTGACCTCATCCAACCTCTGAGCGATACTATAAGAAAGGTCATTTCCCCACAAAGGTCCAGTCATAACTTACAAGGGCACTCTAAAGAACTGGTCAGTGGACATTCACGAAAATGGGTCCTCGCCACAATGACTGCCACCCTGATATTTTGTTGAAAAAAGAAAAAACTTATAAACACGTGTCACAGAAGGAATAATATACACGCGCGTTTGCAAAGAACCCCATTGAGCAGTCGGCATAAAGGGCCATTCAATAAAGTGGACTTCACAACAGCTCATGAGAAACATATACCTGATATACTGAATCGTTTCTCGCAGGAATCGTGAAATGATGGCAAAGTAAAGTTGTTTGACATTTCATATATCACTTTACATGTACCTCACATTTACAGCCCTATGAAGCTTATACTGAATACACCGCTTATCGGAGGAATGAAGAAAATCTATATACATGTAATACAGCTCGATACTGTATACAGTATGTTTCTTAGAAAAACTTCCTTATTCTTAAATTCATTACCAGAAATTAAATGTGCTAATGTTGGTTGAACAAATACGCGCAAAAATATTAACAGTATAAATTCCATTACTTGTATATTAATTTTTAATTTGCAAACATGATTCAACTTTATACCTGTTGAGGCAGACTAACTGGTATAAGGGAAATCCAAATGCAAATTAAATTTGATAATTTATTTATAGGTTATGAATGATGGGTAATCTAATGGTCAGGTCACCCAGGTGACTTTTGACATTAGAATTCCAAACCGTTGCTCAAACAACCCAAGTCACAAGTCACAAGTCCCAAGTAAGCTGTAGAGCATACTCAAATTAGTTTAAAACATGTTTCATTTCATTTCATTTCATTTGTACGACGCACAAAAAATAAACTAAGACGATGTGAAACTGCCCCTGGAGTTACACTGCTAAGCATCATGATAGTGTCTCAATTATAATGGAAAAAGTCGACATTTTCCCTGATAATTGTAGCATTTGCAGATGCACTGGTTCACATGGTTCATGATGCGGTTAGATTGTCCTGGTGAAATGATGTGTGGTAGTGAAGCTTCACGATGAGTTTTATAACGTTTTATTTGATTTTTGTGTGGTTTGCACACAAGGGAAATAAATAAAATGAAGCATGTTTTAAACTAATTTGACTATGCTCTACAACTTTCAAACTGTGACTAATACTTAAGGCAGATCAAACGAAAATCTAGGTTTTAATCAAGAAAATGTCGAAAACTATGATGACGTGTTGCTGTGTGTATCGGACTGTTTCCCACTCGGTAATGGTATTCTCGGAAATGTGTACCGTGTGTACCCAGTGGTGCCATTGCGTTTTTCCTTAAGACTCCCTATCAGCTCCCTATGATGAATTCCCATGTGGCGCGGCACATCATGTAACGCTAGGAATGGATTTGAAACATCATTTCATCAGTTACCTACTGTGACTATTTCACGATCAGTGATATTTATTGACTTTGCGTTTTATTCGCCGAAAACGCACCACGAAAAAGAAATTCCGAAAACTTACCGTTATTCGTTTCGTATGTTGCGTTTTTTCTGTACGAAGGAGAAATGAATCAGTGTGACCACATCTTCAGTAGATATGCCCCTATACACCATGGCACTAATGCATAGGGATAAAGTGAGGTTAATCCCTAGATGATCTGGCATCACAGAGATTTCGTTTGAAAATTCGTCGCCAACGAATAAAACCGATTTATTCGTAGACCGAAAGTAGTTTTGCCCGAAACCAGAAAAAATGGCGGCATGACGTAAAGTAAACAAGTTTTCGTAGGCCAAAGTTTTCGGCGAATAAAATGCTAAGTCCCTAGTGTATTATTAACTGTGCAGGGCCCGCACAAATCTCTTATACCGTTGGTTATCGTCGATCTACACCTTATGGAATCACGATGCACCCTGAATAAATTCGAGTGCTCTCACAATCCATTGTAAAAACCGTCAAAGCAGTGTGTTCACCTACTTAATTTGCAACGTGACGTCACTGGTAAATCGCCACGTTTACAGATTCCCGCGCAAACACGATAATCAAGGTGTAAAGTTTTAAAGGAACACCCTGTTCATGTATGATGTTTGCTGCTAAACTCGAGAAAGTGCTGTCATGCTTTGAAACTTTCGGGATTTAGTACGTATACACGCACGCTTAAAGTTTCGCTAATTTAAGTAAGTCAGTCATTGGTTAAACAGATTTATATGCAGAACTTAGATCAGTTGTCTTCAAACTTCTAATTCCTGCATATTTATAGTAAGTCAAATGTTATGTCTTAAACTAACAGTGATCGAGACACATTTGCTGCACCGAAACATAAAAGTACTGCCCGAAGTATAAAATGTCTTGTTGTTGTCAGCAATTAACATATAAAGGGGACTTAATGTAAGACATGCAGATTTTACAGTGATTGCCAAATTCATATATCCAAAAATGTGCAGCATTTTCAGAAACAGTTTACGTGTCAAATTGAAATAAAATCGTTTTTAAGCAAACATGTGCTGAACATGTTAAGGCAACACATGTGCTTCAAGATTTAAATGAACGAGTTTCTCTAAAAAACGGTGAGACTGCCACTCGTTCTTAAACATTTTATCAAATATAATCCTCTTTTTACGTTACTCCACCAATTAATGCGTAAAACTGCATACCAAAGCTGTGCTGAATCAACGGCGACAAGACAGCAAATCGCGCTAAAATTAATAATTGCTGCAATGATTACAACGATTATCCAAATGGGCATTTAACAAGTGTTTTCTTTTGCAAAGATTTACTCCTTCATTACCGCCAATCGTTCTCAATGCGCTCATTTGCATACGTCGAAGAAGCCGTGCAGGGAGCAAATGGGTGCATTGCTTCACTATACGAGATGGTTCAAATGTACTTCTCCCTGGCCCCCATCACCTCCCCAGGACGTCGTGAGCAGCCAAGCCTCACTGATGACTGCCAGATATTTAATCGTCCTTTTGAAAAGCTACCATTAGTTCGCTAATTGTTGATCTAAAGCAAACAAGCCAGGACCAAATGGAACCCGATTTTGACTCATTTAATGGCTGCTTTTATAAAGATGACGTCAAGAAACCGTTTCATAGGTGTTTATAACTAAACGTGGTCTTGCATACACGAGGGGGGATCAAAAAGTCTTATTTACTTTATAAGTAATTATTGGAGCGTCGTATAAAAAACTTATCTTTTAGCTTTTTTATGCGACGCTCCAATTTGCATCATTTTTGCGTTATTTATAAAATAAATAGCAAGACTTTTTGATCCACCCTCGTACATTTATAATAACAAATTACATCGCCTTTTAGATCGGTGTCGCATTATTATCAGACTTTATTACCGAATCTGGCCAGAATGATTTATCCGTAAACTATGTTTCACTGTATTTATGATTGAAATCTATTTATGCTATCGGAATTTCGCATAGACAAATTAAAATGTCAAAAACGTTAAACTAACTTGTTTCCGGTAATGAAGATGGTTATACGGTATATTCATGGCATCTAATGGCGTTTAAAGTTTTACCGAAAACAAAATGACGCATGCAAACGTTTTTCGTGGGCTATAATGGCTTAAATGTACCTGAAACTTACCAGAACATTTTACCAGATATGGCGACAAGTTCATGTACACGTATGTCAAAAAACATAAAGGTTTACTGTGTGTAAAAAATTGTACAAAGGTTTACTAGATGTACAATCAGCAGGCTGGACATTTGTTTTCTATTTTGCGTTGTTGATGAATGTTTTGGACATACAGAATACGAATTTACTGGTGATAAAATTCAAGTGCATTTAAACCTGTAACTCCCAAGAAGCGTATTTAAAAAAGCGTGCAATTTTCAATTGTCGTGGATTTTTTTAAAACGCGCTTTATTTTTAAGCAAAAGTTTAGAAGGCTATATATCAACGACGCCAGCGGCATGTAGTGATCATTATATGTAAGAAATTGAATAACATTTTGCATATTTCAATTGTTTAAATGACGTTACAATAACTAATTATAAAATAGACAACATGACTTTTTGATCCACCTACTTATGTGTAACAATTAACGCGTATTCATGTGTATTTGGAATCATGTGTATTTCTGACATACACTTAATATATATTTGTATTATACTGCACTTTTAACCTGGTGGTTGGTAATATGCATGCATGATATTGCTGTAACCCATGTACATGAACTCACATACGTACGTGAATATGCACTTAAAAGGCATGCATATAGCCACACTAATATTGATGGAATATATTATATACAGATAGGTAAAAATAAATTCTCATAACATAAGACCACATGTTAAAATAGGACTTTACGGTGAACCCAAATGCTGTATCTGCAAGTTTGGAACAAAAATAATCTGCACGGGTTCTTATATATATATATGTATGTATATGTGGCAATTTGCGTAATCTTAATCTTGCGTAAATTTAAAGGTGAAAGGTCATTATCGTGCAATCAACCAGATCGAACATTCTCGGTTTATACTACTCGTTAACACTAATCGAAATTATCAACTATGCCCATTTAACCCTCTTCCACATGACCATGCATTGCAATCTTCTATAATTATGCGTTTGTTATATGAATTTGTTAGATATAGTCAAGTATGTGGATGCTGGCTCTTCTGTTATACTTGATTTAAAATTGTGCACTATTACTAGTTATCTTTTAATTGTCTTTTAGTTATCTTTTAATTAAACCCATAAACATTAATAAATCGGCATAATTTATTTAAGGTAATGAATCCTATTATTTTATTTTGTAATACTACATTGTTTTGCTGCTCTTTACCAAAATGTACAAACAGTAACTGACATGCACCCTGTATATGCGAATATCAGTAAAATTTAACTTGCATTTACTGTAGATACCAGTAAAAAATTTATTAAACGACGTACAGTATTTTAGAATTATAACATCAGACTTCGTCAAATTTATACAATTGCATAAGAACACGCATAATAATACTGAATTTTTAATAAACATTTCTAGCTATGCGGGCAAACACGTAAAAGTGGCCTTTACCCATAGTGCTTGGTTGCGGGCTAATTTGATATGGGCCCCCTTATGCCATTTCATAGAAGTGTGCCTTATTTATTCGAAATGAAAACTAGTTCAACGAAAAACTAGTTTGCACTATAATGCAACAAATTATACATGTATATTATACAGTATATGTTCACACCAGTATCCTCAATATGTGTAAATATGTTAATCGGACTAATTTCATAAAGACTGTATGTGCAGACCTATTGCCAATAGCTATGCATGTCGAGATTGCTGTTTAGGTCCTTGATGCGTGTCCAGCGCAAATAGGCTTAGCGGGTAATGGACTAACCCTATTTCTAAGAACGTCTGGCTGAGGGTGGTTTGAATTCACGAAAAAACTGGTCTCGCGCACAGTGCATTTATCGCAGCTCCACGAACATAAATCGATACTGTGCTAAAGATGACAGTCTTTAGCTATAGGTATTTTACATTAAGCTTAATATATCGTGCCTTTTTTAACAACTCTGAAAACTTATTAAGTTGAATACTCCATATAGTGTGAACCAGCTTAGACACATATCTAAATATATACTACATGTTTAAAATTAAGTAGAAAAATATATATGGAATCCGGCTAAAATTAACACATGGCTAAGGCTGCACTGTATAGAGGCTCATGTGTGGCAAGACACCAAGTAACCCTCCAAACGCCTTTTCACAGTTTTGGACTTTCACATATCAAATTTCCTGTAAATCACAGGTTCGGATCTGCCTGTTATATAATGGTCATCATGACATGATTTCGCAGTTGAAATCTGTGAAAAATCCGATCTCAATATTCAGAAGTGTGCGTTCACTAACACATGTATATCTAGTCTCGTAGAACAATTCTTTTATTTCTGTGGAATTTTCTGTTTTTTAATGCATGCACTCGTATTCCACAAAATTCATGTGCTGTAGTCCTATTTTCACGTTCACGATCTGCGAGTCTAGGACTTTGGTATTTCAGAATTTCAACTGTGTAGTTACACACGGGATATTTTAGACCAAATAGCAAAACCTTGACCACTGACAAGCTGATTCGGCTGCCAAAAGATCAGATCGTGAAAATCCACGAGTTTAAATTTGTTGTGTTATAATATCGTGGTCAACAACAGATTTGGCAATTGAGATTTCAACTGCATATTAGCTTTATAAATCTGGCCTGTAGTCCAGATATGAAGCCTGAATATGTCTGAGTGAGGCTACCTGCAGTATTTTTAATTATAAACACATGCTGGCCGCACTGCCCTAACCATATACATGTATAAATGCAGGTTAGTTGAGCGGAAGTATGGGACTGTTGGGACATTGTAGGCAGCAAGCTCAATTTGGTGCCATGGACAGTATACATGTACTTACATAGAGGGTTATTTGCATGATAACTCGCAACCCATGATCCTCCACGTATAGCAACCGATAAATTTTGGACTTTCACAACGTTGCGCTATTCAAAAGGATAGTCACGTCCACCACTGCAAAATTGCAAAATTGCTGCGCGTGACTAATTTGTAACAGCCAATTAAAAAATGCAACCTGAGAACAACGCAACGTTAATTATCAAAGTCCAAAATTTCGCCCCTGCATGCAGAGTGGCCTTAACCATATAAAAGTGGTATAAAACATAGGTTACCTTACATAGAAAATATGTTTATTTAGCAAGTCTAGCCAACAACCACATTATCATCATGTTAAAAATGTATTTTGCTGAAAGGAAATTGACGCGAATACCTTGAGTCATGTATTTGACATATCATGAGCGTGTTTGACGTGTTCTGATATGGATCTTAAATGTTGGAATATGGAAATTAAAAACAGTGTTTGAGAAATACGAGTACATGTATGTAATTTCTAAAAATGTCATAATCGTGGCATCCGATTTGACGAGAATATTTTGATTTCTCAGAAAAAACAACAACTTGCGTTGGCATCAAGAAATTGATGGTTATTTAGAAGTGGCATTTTGCTAATCATATTAATAGCAGCAGTAAGAAACAAGCCCCCCAACCCTTGTAACAATTTAACTACATAGAATTAATGCTCCAAAATTTTTGTTGAATTCCATGAAAGGGCAAATATAGAAATGGCCAGTTTTGCTGAAACCACTTTTCATCCCATTAGATAAACAGTGATTAAACAAATCTGTTTAAAACGGTTTGATTTACTGTATGGGGTGTCCGGCTTAAATTTATAAAAAAAACTTTTTCTTCGTTTGCTTGCATGCAACTACTGCATTTGAAAAATCAGCTAATGACATGTAATTATATGCTACATGCACACTTAAACGTCATAAACTTCTAAGTGAGTCTCTCATCTCTATAATTTTGGAGGTTATAAAGCTATTTGAATTGTTTGCCTCACAGGTAGCTCAGTTGGGATGGGGCAGCTATCGAAATATTCTTGTCAATGAATATCTAGAACTTATATGGAGAATATTCTTGAGACTATTATTCAAAATGTTAGGTATTCTTTTCATATTGGGCATCACTTTTGTCAATTTCTTTTCCAAAGCATCTCTTTTCTTGTCTTTTACGAATCTTCCATGAGGGAAAATGATCACAATAACCGAACTGTTCATTACATTAAGCGATGATTTTAACATGTGTATCGGTATTTGCATATTTTTACGAGCGCTCGCAACTTGGCGAATTCGCTCACAATAACCGAATGATAGCATTAACCGCGATCATATTAAGCGGCACCCATCCTTCAAGAATTACGATGCTTATGAATACGCATACGCTGGTACTATAAATATCATTAGAATAATTTGGAATCCTGCGATTTTTAATCATTGTATTACTTTGAAAATGTATTCCCCTGCATTGTATTCGTGGAATATGGTTCAACAAGATTGAATTGAAAGGTAAGTTTTCAACACGATTTGCAGTACAATGTATAATACACTGCATCTTAATTACCGGTACATACTGGAGATTCTTGTGACTATATATACATGTACCGTACACGGATTGCACGAACGGATTGTGAACTGTTGTTTATGTCAATGGGGTCTGGTTGCCGTTCGTAGTCACTGTTAGATGCAGTATATAACATATTTCGTCTAGGTTTGGCAGTGGGCAACATGCGTGTTAATCAAATCTCAGATCATGTTATTTATAGAGAGAAAATAAAAGCAGAAAATATCACACAGTGGGTTTGAGGTGAGCATCATATAGCCACAATTATCATTCAGGATGCAATTTCAGGCGGCATTTAGCAAGCAATATAATTATACAGTATTTACTTTTTTGGCCTTTTCTTGATAAACTCACTGAATTACATATAAAAAAGCTGTCTGCGCTCGGAATTATTGCCAGAGAACGTAAGATATTTAAATATTGTAATTAAGGCTGTTAATTACCATTTTATTTGCTGGAATCCATGTCAGACAAGGTTAAGAGATGATTGGGTTCATCGTTTTTCCAAGTCACAAATCAGAAATGCATTTGGTTGGATTTTTAATTTCGAGGGGGTTTAATAAGTTTCCGTAATCATTTCAAAAAAAGAACGGCTTGAGGGAGTTTAATGATATTTGGTACATTCATGATTTACCTATTAATATAAAAAATATCCGTTTTGGGAGATACATTTTTCCCATTGTTTGGCAAGGAATTTATGCCTTGGTCGAAAAACAAGGTCGGCAGGTGTTGAAGTCAAAGCTTCATGTCGATTTGAAGATCTGTAGTGGAAAATGCTTTCCTCGAAAATCTGCATTCAGAACTCGATTGGGTGAATGTTAGAAGAAGTCAAATCAGGGGTGTAGGTCATGTGACCGTCCAATGGAATCCAACAATAAACTGCATGGTTTTCAATGCAGAATGTGGACATTCATCATTGTGAAGAAGGCAAATGGTTTGCGAGTGGGGTCTGTTGCATCGAATTGATGTTTTCAGTTTTCTGAGTGATATTTGCAGTAGCGGTCAGCATTAATGGTAGTGCCTGTCTCCAGAAAGTTCACTAACAACTTAACAAGGCACATTTTACTCAAAAACTGCAGGTGCCATCACCTTTTTCATTGAAATTTGTATCTTGAACTTTTCTGGGAGTGGGCTCATTGAGTGAGCCAATCTTTTGACTGTTGCTTCGTTGCTGGCACAAAAAATGCCAACTATGTCCACTTCGGTGCTCTGAAAGTATATCAGTGAGGAAAACATTCTGACATTACAGAAAATCTTCAACCGACATGAAGCATTGGCTGCAATAGAGCGTCCTACATTCATTGCCGAAATGATGGGGGAAATGCATCTTCCGAATTGGAATTTTATTTTAAGTAGTAGCTAAGACATGAATTCATTTATGAACCAAATTTCATTAAAATCCCTCCAGCCGTTCTTATTTTAAAAAAATGATTCTGGAAACTTATTGAACACCCCTCGTATATAGGCGGATACATTATCTTAAAGGAGGGGTCATACCAATGTAAATTGAGAGTCTTCTTGCCAAGGCCCATAATTTATGGCATTATTTCTGAGAAAGTCACATCGACCAACATTCTGTTTACTGGGTTTTCAATTACGAATGTTCCTTCATATTCGGCTTAATGTCAACGAAGGAATTGCAGATAACTACTGACAAATAAGATATGATTTCAAAAAGCAATTTGTAAAACTTCGTGTTATTACACAAAATATTATTCGAGAAATGTTATCCGACGCGTTTTATGTACATGTGTTTTAAGGCATGTTAGACTCTAATATTAAAACAGAAGAAAAAAAATTGGTAATACGACCAGTATATATACTACCCCCACTGCAATGACTATTTCATGCGCGCAGAAGCTTTTAGAAAAAAACAATTACAATCAACCGATTCAAATTTCTTATCAATCGCCAAAACTTACTCATTTTGTTGCTACAGATACTGATTGTGCATGTCCGCTATACATTATATATGATAGAAAATATCAATGTGATATTTTACCATAAAACATGCAAATTATAAACTTGTCGAATTTAAAAACATCGCCACATTTTAAATCGTATGAAACGTATGACATGTTTCATGCTCTGTTTTACACAACATACAGGGTGATGCATTCACTGGGTCTCTCGAAAATCTTCATTATGGCAACAGTAATATAAAATCTGATTTCGTAATTAAATCGGAAGTGCTACGTGGATTCCAGAAAATATATCGAGAGTGACATTGCATTTCACGTTACGCTGGTGCGAATATACAATTTTAGCCGTTAGAGGTAGGGCGAAAAGTCCAATTAAAAGTTTAAAATTGTTCACAAAGCGATAATTGACCTTTTAATTTTCTACAAGTTTGCAATTAACAGCGCATTTCATGATTGCTTTTCAAGGAAGCACGATGTACTTTACTGGGTACTGTATTTCACAGATATAACGGAATCGGACGTTTAGTTTCTATATGAAGTGAATTGCTAATACAGGTATGTTCAATTTTATACAACGTGAGGCATATGTGTGAGCCTTTCGTATATCTTCAAAATGGCAACAGCAATATAAATTCTGTTTGCACGGTTGAAATGCGAGTGACGTGGGGATTCTATGGAGCATATTGCGCGTGACATTGCACATTAGGTTTTGGGTGCGGGCGAATTTAATATTTTAACCAATGAAGATAGAACAAAATGTCCAATTAGAAAGTAGTAAAGCATCGTGAAATTAGCGTTATGTGTGCAGTTGCCCTACTTCTTTATCAATCGCAAAGTTGTGGTTGGCAAGTTTATTTGCGCATATATGCAACCTTGCATTGCAAGTATGTATTGCAGGAAAGCTCGCAACGTCTTATTGGGTATTGAATTTCACGCCTCACCCTGTATAAGGTGCAAAGCTAATCTGAGAACCGGTATAGTTTACAATAAAGGAATGGTTTTCAACGAGTTTTCTAGTAACGGTTGCATACGTGCATTATACCACAATGTCAATTGTACCTTTCTGATAGATAAATAAATTGCGCAAATACACGAATGCTCACTGGCTGAATGATTTAGAGCTGCACGTGTTCTCAAGGATTCAGCGTTTTATTCATGTGACGACGTTCTACTCACGCGATGTTATTATTAGCACGTGAATACACTTGTATCTGATATCCTGTTTTTTACATCAATACATATTTTTAAAGTTTTTTGGGAAATCTTAATAGGGAAATCTTATATGAATTATATCAACATATTTAATAGTTTAACACGAGCAACATATGTCGTCCAAATGGTGGGGGGTTACCCAAGTCGGACAAAATTACATTAGCAAGGTGGGTGGTCAGTTAAGGTTTTCCAGTCTCTGACAGACTCGATACATATATAGTACGATATAAAAACCATGTCAGTCTTCCAATGTCAGCTTTAATGTGTCTTTTGTCTTGTAGTCCTGGTCTTGCACAAAATGTCTAAATATCATGACAATGAAAATTTGGACTTTTAATTTTAATACAGTGCATGTCAATTTATTTTCATTAATACAATGTCACCATAAATATTATAAGCAATTTATAAATACTGCTGAATACGTGCTATAAATATGTTTGCTAAATACGAGGATGTAGAACATGACAGTTACTTGCAAATATCGTCTATACATGTACGCGCTCGTATTTTTAACAACATTCATATTTCGAACTTTCATTTTTCGAAACAGTCATATTTTTATTGTTTTATATTTCCTATATTTGGTGTAAATGAATCCTGTCTAATTAAATAATATCGTTTAAAATAGGAACAAGAATTTGATTATCTAAACTATATACAGGGTGTATAGAAATTGATTTTTGTCGAAAAATATTTCAAGTTTTATTTGAATGTGCAACTTTAATGCCATTGCGACAGGAAAGGAACGTATACGTCATCCACATACTGTACATGTACATGCATATGTGATATGGTACCTTGAAATAGGTTAGGGTTATCTTTTGGAGTCCACCAAAAATCAACGGGAAGTGTATCACTGCCATGGAAACTGCCATTCTACCAACGAGTCACTGTGAGGCGTGTTTTACGTAAATAGTTAAACTTAATGTCGTACAAATTATCTATTGTGGTGATACACAATTCGAATGTAGCCATAGGGAGTTCTGCGCATGTATGAAAATGTTACTGTACAGCGTATCGAAGACGGAAGTTCAACACAATTCTTTTGCCCGAGTAAATTGTAGGCCTACTGAGAGAGGTTCTCGTGATATACCGAGGGCGAAACCGCCTTCAAATCTGTTTAGCAGAATTCGTTTCTTCGAACCAAACACACAACGAGCACTCTCGGCACCCGTGAACGAGCCGTTTTTTACGCTGGTTTGCGAACATATCCATGGACGGACCGCGAGGTTAAAGGTATGGTGAATTAAGCTAGCCTGCAAAGTACAAATCACTATATTTTCAGCTTCCATTTTGCATCTTTCATTAAAAATGTAAAATGGTTTATGCATTGGTTATACATTGTTGAAATTTTCCAAATAATTCTTCATTTTTGGAGGTGTCAAAAACACATACTGTAGCATAGTCAAAACATAATACACTCACATTATGACAACTGTAATATCCGTAATCAAATACTTTGCGGTACAATATACTTAAGTACCGTATAGGATATGATCAATATATGAATAACACTTTAAGTAAACATTGCTTAGTTCTTCTTACTTTAACTTGCATGCGTAGCTAACCTACACTGTTCACATGCAAAAGTCGATCAGTTGATTATACATGTATAAATAAATATCAATAGCTTCTGAAACACCGATTTGCGTCTTATGCAAATTAATGTTTGGTCCTTCAGTTTTACATCTAAAAAAAGTAGATGTTACATGTGTAAAATTTAAAATTTGAAGAAATGTTCACGTTCTTGGTACATTTACAACATTTTATTATACATGTATATGTGGGAAACTCATAAATTTATTTCAGTTAGAAATTTTAGTACGTACATGCAATTCAAGCTAACAGGGCTCGTACAATTTTCGGCACATACAGTAGGCATTCCGTAAACATCAATATACCAACCACCAACATTACGGAACCTTTACTATATCAGCAATTAAATAAATATTTTGCGTTTATTTATCTTATTTATCAGTTGCAATTGGTGAACAACATTCATCATGCTTGTTCGCAGTAACCGTTTTCTAACTAATATTTCACAGCAAAAATGAAAGTTGCTCACCACACCTGGCCTGCCATAGCCCCATTGCCAAATCGCGAAATGTCAATTTTTATGAAGATCGAGTCGAAATGTCCATAGTTATAAGGAAACTTGTAAATCGCATTTAATATTCTTCAATTTGAGGTAGCTTAAAATAAATGCGTACAGTTTTAAAGGTTTTATACCACCCTTTTAATATTCCCGTTTCTTTGCACCATCCTGTCTACTGTAGTTCGGTATTAGTATGACAAGGGAACACCTTACAAAAGTGGGTTTCTTCTAACAGCTCATATATATGCTTTGCAGGGGTACTTGAAGGAAAAACGCAACCATTTGCAAGCTGCCTAGCAAAACCAACGGGTGTTATGGGAAGGCCACTAACAGGGATGTTTGCACATTTCCTACTAATCCCATAGCTGTAGTTGAAACATTTCAAGATTATTTCAAATTTGTGCTTTATCGACGATATGATCGCCCCACCCTCACATGATGGGATACTCTCGCATAATGCACTCAATTGGGTATAAAGACTGTAAACATTTTTAAATAAAACACAATAATTCAGCCTTTTTAGAGTGCATCGACGATGGTGGTGCATTTAGGCCTACCCTTTAATGAATCAAAATTCATTCCTGATGATGCAACATTCCGGTGCAATCCATTAAATTTACTCTGACTTTTGTTGAGCATGAGCTTGAAGAATTTTGGTTTTTTGGTGCCATTGCAAAATTTTATAGTTTTTTTTATGATTTTAATGTTTTTTCATTTACTCTTTCGTTCTATAATATCCACTTGATTTTCAGTTTCTTAAACATGAGTTTGGTTTGCTGCGACATAAAACGCGGAAAAAAGAGGATGTTCAAGTATTATCACCTTAGGGTGGACGGGGTTAGCCGAATGATGAAACATGATGATGGAATTGAGGGCGGGAAGGGAAGTTGGCCAAATGATAAGTCATTATTTGATTTTTAAAAATAATTGCGCTGAAATCCGTCATTTGTGACCCATGTTTCCAAGAAATTTCACTTAGGGACCTTGTTTTTTTCCTGTAAAATGTGTCCACTAGTCATCCCTTCTTTATTAGACATACTATTTTTAATTTTATGCATTCAATACATAGTTTCTAGCAACACTTCCACAAATTTGGCGCATACAGCACTCGTTTAATGCATACATATTCATGTACGAGGGGCGTTCAATAAGTTTCCGGAATCATTTTTAATAACTACGGCTGGAGGGATTTTAATGAAATTTGGTACATAAATACCTTCATAACTTAGCTATTAATCACAAAAATTTTCATTTTTAGATATGCGTTTTACCTCGGTCGAAAGACACGGTCGGCAGGTGTTGAAGCCAAAGCTTCATTACAATTAGAAGATCTTCTCTGGTGGCAAAATGTTTTCTTCGAAAATCTGCATTCAGAACACTAAATAGGTGAATATCCAAAGAAGCCAAATCAAGGGTGTAGGGCAGGTTAGACAGCCATCAACTGGAATCCAGCAATAAGCTGCATTGTTTTCAATGCAGAATGAGGACATGCATGCATCATCGTGATGAGGGCAAACATCTCAGTTGGCGAGTGAGGACTTTTGCATCGAAATGATGTTTTGAGTTTTCTGAGTGCGTTACTTTGAAAACCCCCTCGTACATGAATTTTTGATAGCATGTGGAATAAACGTCATCATGTATTGGGGTTGTCTGAAAATCGCCATTTTAGTTCCAAGACAGCATTCCCACAAAAGTCAAGTTATGGAAATGTCAAGATTCGACTTGGATTTGTTTCCAAATTAAGTCAGGGGAGATTGAATGCATCATGCAGTAGACACTGATAATATACTACAAACGTAACAGGTCGCTCATTTACCTCGTTTCAATATTAAGGTTACTAATAAGATTAGAATCCGCGTGCGACTTGAACATTGTGAACTGTTCCTGATACACGTTCTCTAAAAAAAATGAAAATATCTGATCGGTTTTGGCCACATGCTTGTCTATACGGCTTTAACAACTCCCAAATTGCTGTCGAAATTCCGTTACAAAACAAAACCCACATTCACTTGCATTCGTGGTAGTCTTTTCTGCGCATAAGTCACATAATACAATCGAATATGCACCCAATCATGACACTGCATATAATTACCTTAGATAATTAAGCTAGGAGATTTGGAGTTTTTCTTTGCAAACAATCACGCTTTATTTGTTTTCAAATGTGTTAATCGCCACCAATTTGAATGTCGCTTGGCTCTCTTTTGGTCCCCTGGCCCGGAGAGAGCTTTTTTAATTAGTTTTCTTTTTGCTCATTAATTGCTATTCGCAATAACTCAATTAACGCGCGTTTATAATATCTTGCTTTCTTGAAACAACCATGCATGCATTTGGTTAGTTTGCCAGTTTCTCCCGTGATTTACTGTATACAAAAAACTACAACCAGGATATTTATAACATTTGCTATAACGTTAACAGCACTGTATATTGTATACTGCAGCAAATATACATGCATTTTGAATATAGACGATTGATACTGTATAAAGATTATAAACATTTTTCGCAATGCATGCGGTCATGACGCATCCTCTATATGAACGAGTAAAACCGGTATTATTAGTCTAAAAGAATCACTGAAAATGTAAACCTTTAAATATGGATAGAAAAATGTTTAAAAATAGGGCATTAATAGGGTTAGAAAAAACTTATAATGCTTACTCTCCACAAAGTTCTGGACGGTTTACACAATTACAACACTTACAAAATACAATTACACAAAAAGATATGATATTATGACATTGATCAGTTATGCCAATATCTGTATTAAAAATGTCAGCATACATGCATAATTGGCGACTTTTTGACGTACAGTGACTGGTCCATGAATAAATTCATCCAATAATTACCAGCCCCAACGTAATTTTGTTTAATTAATTTTAATGAGATATTTATGACACTATTCATAAGGGCCTCTTTTGCATAATTTCGACCGAAAATCGACTGAATCAATAGCAATGTTGTCGATTTTGACAAAATCGCGAGTTTGAGTTTACCACCAAAAATGTCCGGTCAAGGTCAGAATTCTGCCAATAGATGGCGTTATGGTTCAGCTTCCCTTAGAGCTTGATTTGCTTCAGTATTACAAAACGCACCGAGTTTAAACCTTCTAAGGCCACTCATTCCCTATCGTCATGATTGTGTGGAATAAAATTGCCGGGGGAATTTCAATTGAGGCATCGGAAAAACCAAGAAAATTGTACTTTAAAATAGCTGAGAAAAGTTACATACTTTGTATAATGATTAAAGGATCATTGGGCCGGTTTTCTGAGACTTTCATCTTATATGAACGTTATCACTGAGCTAACTATAATTTATCATTTATTTCATTTTAATATTGCCATATAATGTGATAGTTTTCCAATATCATTTGGCAGTCTGATATTGAGCATTGTTAGCAACTGTTAATCACATCTTTTGAGGAAGGGCGGTTTTGAATTGCATTAAAATCAATATTAATAATAGCTAAGCATCTCTCCATGATTTCGTATAATTATTCTTATCATTTACATGTATTTCGAAAGCTGTGGTTGAATAAAACAATAGAAACATATAAAAAAACCACTCAGATGAGAAAATTATTATATGTATAATCTAAAAATCCATTCCAATTTATCCATATTTAAATGCCATTTAGTTAATCATTGTGTGAAATCAAAACTCATTAAAATTTGCCCAGAAACGCATGGTAATAGACATAAATTTTGGACGAAATCAGCTTTCGCACGAATATTTAAGTTTTGACGAAATGGTACGTAAACAACACATTTCGAACGAAACCATGTCATAGATTTCGTAGCCTAGCTCACTCACACTAAATAGTCACAAAGAAATGGTACGCATGCGTAGAAGGCATTGTGATCACGGCAATGGGGACTTTCCTAAAATAAATCCCTATTAGCACGTGCGGGCTAATAGGGATATAGCAGAACTATATATGGTCACACATCTTTATTAGTCATTTGGGGTATTTTCGGCCGAAATTTCTCTAACTGTTTTTACGAAATACGAAAAAGGGAGTGTAATTACGAAATGTAATTTTCGTATTTAGGGACTTAGTGTTTTATTCCCCGAAAACGCACCACGAAAAGGAAATCCCGAAAACTTACCATTATTCGTTTCGTATATGTTGCGTTTTTTCCGTACGAGGATGGCACTAATTCATAGGGACAAAGTGAAGTTTATCCCTAGCTGATCTGGCATCACAGAGTTTTCGTTTGAGAATTCGTAGCCTACGAATAAAACCGATTTATTCGTAGACCGAAAGGAGTTTTCCCCGAAAACACAGAAAAAATATCGGCTATGACGTAAAGTAAACAAGTTTTCGTAGGCAAAAGTTTTCGGCGAATAAAACCCTAAGTCCCTTTTATTTTATTTCGTATGAAATTTCTCTAACTGTCTAATGTAGCTAGTTATGAACGAGATATCAATGAGTGTCACCAGACTTGACCTTGCGCCGTTACATAAAGGTAATTCAAAATGTATATATCTTGTAACCTAGTAAAGTTGGCTTAACAGTTCCAATTTGAAAGCTGTAGAGGTGGAAGAAATCAGTTTAAATAAGTTTGTTTTGAACATCTGGTATGTCAGATTCTGTGCTCTCATGTGAAGTTTCGCAGCCACGGGAGTGAAACTCTCAAGGGAACCAAATCTAACCGTACCTGTACTGAACTATGCAGTCTGGCGACAAGCCCAATGCTGATGACCCTTTACTTTCGTGACGTTTCAGTGACATGCTGCAAAAGTGTGCAATACTCATTTCCCAGAGATAGATTCGAAGATGTTGAAACTTGCGGAATGTATAGACTATAGGTTACATGTACATCTGAGAGCGGTCTACATAAAGGTGCCTTCAGGCTATCACCGAAACCAAAGTGAAGTGTGATCAACATTGGAGGATGTCAGTGGTGTATATTTTGTAATTGTTTGCAGACTTTATTCAAGGTACAGTGGGCAAAATAAGTATTGGCACAGCATGAAAAATGTCGTTCACAAGATACATGTAAATAAAAGGAGTAAAATTGTTAACGTGCCTGCATTATAATATGCGCATTACATATATAGTTTATGAAACAACAACAAAAAACATTTGCAAAATTAAGAACGACTTTAAAAACAAAGGAAAGGCACTATATGGCAAATCCTCAATGCATGGAGGGGACGTTCTAATCTCCTCCTTCCCAAATTTCCATGAAGATTTTCAACGCTATCTCATAGATACAGCCATCAGCCCCAAACCACTACCACCTCCATGTTAAACTATATGAGGAAGCAGTGCTGATGTTTGGCACTGTGTGGGACAAGGTAGCGTCGAAAATCTTCATTCATTACCCATTTCGTTACTATGAAGAATGAATCGTAAGCTATTGCAAGTGTATGTTTTACATTTTTTAATTCAACCATTTATTTACAACAAATAAGTTAACATTTTCCGTGTTGCCATAGCGCTCGATTTCATTGTTCATGATAACGAAAAAAAATTAGTATTTATAATGTTGCCAGATTAGCCCAACATATAGAGGCGGTGATATGCAGCAGAAGCATATCTGGTTACTTAAAGCAGGGTATGGCCAACCTTAAATTAGAATTTTTGTTCCATCTTTAACGTTTACAATTTTAAATTGGCAATATGCAGTAGGTGTATTAGGAATCAGGTAAAAATTTAAATGTGTCGTAGTTGTGTGCAATGCCATACACAAAGATGGGGGGGAGCTGAGGTTCATATTATGTGTAGGGCCGTATCGCGTTCAAATCGACAGTAAATTGGCCGAGATGTCAGCCAACAACGATAACGGTGATTACTGGGTGCCTCAATCATCATCCATATGATGTACATCAATGAGGTTTGGAGCAGTGGCCAAGAGGGGGTGGAGCATCCCCCTAGTAACCAAATCAACTACTCAATTCAGAAAAAAACTATTTAGCAAAAATTATTTAATTTAATAATCAATCGTAATAACTACAACCCACTCAATTGCAGTGCGACCTCAGCATGACGTTATTTTAACCCTGTAAATGCAAATATTTAGTAACCGTGGATCGAATTACACCAAAGTAAGTCATCAATTTGTAAACAAAACAGTGTATTCAAGTTTTCAATGGTATTGGTGTAAGCTGTCACGTGGTACCTGAATTTGTAGACAATTAATGACTTTTTATCAGACACTGTCGGACACTTCATCAGAAACTTTGACAGTTTCTTTCTGCTGGCAATAGAAATTGAGGTTCGATTGCATGCACATAAGAGCATGCACATGCTGTTACCTGTAGTCCAATTTAGGACAATTAAATATGATGTCCTAAGACATAGTTCCTGCCCCAAATTTTTTTATATATAAGTGGAAAATACATTTAGAAGCGTGGCTGACTAACTCTGCAGGGAATAACTGAGGCACAGAAGCGATATTTTATGCAATTTTGGAAGCACGCAAAAAACTGTAAATACTCTAGGGGAACATGCGAGACCAAACACTTCAAAAGCTAAAAATTAGGGTGCGAGGGTGCCTCAGTAGAGCTCACAGGGTCGCACATGCGATCTTACTGGCTCATAATGTAGCCCTTTGTTGTTAAGGGAGTATACGGGAGCTTCGGGATCTTCATGACGTCATGAACTTGTGTTGTGACTGAATGGTTTAGGTGTGCTCTACCGCGCCTAGAAAATCGAAAAATCAAAACGACTTTGATTATGAAAATTTGTCGTTTTACTCGCTTTGCTTATAACATCCGCCCGCGCCTATTGTTGTGTTTGGATACGCGAAACGAGGAAATTTTGATCACGCTCGTCTCTCGAATTTTTCGCGTTTTTTGGCCTTATCTACAACTGTATTCCCAGTTTTAGCGTGCAATCTCTTAACCTTTGTGCTAACTAATAACTAACCATGTGAAAGTAAACGAGACGTTGATATGTTGAATTTTCCTAACTTTTTCACAATAAATAGCTGCACCCTAACTACTTGTATTTCAGGTTTTCCAGTATTGGGAAACCCTGTGAACCTATTAGGAGCATATTCGCCGAAAACGCACCACGAATAGGAAATTCCGAACACTTACCATTATTCGTTTCGCATGGCGTTTTCGTTTCGTATGTTGCCATCGTCCCGTATTTACGAAAAAGAAATGAATCAGTGTGACCACCTCTTCAGTAGATATCTACCTATATTGGATGGCACTAATGCATAGGGATAGAGTGAAGCTAGTGCTGGGAAAAATGTGTCCTAATCTTGTCGGTATTTGAGTCTTGCAAAGTCGGAAGAAGAAAATAACCAGCAAAACCGTGCGAACCACTCAAGATATTGGGCACAACAATAGGGTTGCTGCAGTCATTTTTGATTTCATTTTGGGAGCATTTTTTGATATTGAAGTCAAGTAAAAAGAGTTCGATGAGTTAACCAAGGGGAGATACTCATTGGAAGGGGCCAAATCTGGCCTGAGACTACGCTTACGTGTGACTTTTTTATTCCTTGCAAGTCAACCTCTCTTGTATCGTAAAGGGGGGTGACACTCCCTGATCCACTTTTTGGTGGACCAGCGCGAGGGTGAGAAAACAGAGGAAAGGGGAATGAGAAAGGACGTGAAAGGCTTGTGTGCGTGTATAAAAAGCCCACCATCTGCATTTTAAAGTAGATCACCACCCCTACCGACCCTATTGGACAGGATATGTTTTCTCGATGACAAAAGAAACGCTGGGTTCCCTTCCTTTTTTTAGTCTGGTTTGAAACCCAGACAGAGACAACCCTATATCAGGACGCCATTTTTTATAGATTGAAAAAGGGGTCACAGTTTAACCCTAGGAGGAGGAAGTTGACAACCGAGCACGTAACCAGACACAGAAGCAAAGCACAAGCTGTACTGGATTATTCACTACATACTGTTTGACCTAGCCACCAAATTTACGACATTTGGTAACTGATTATGGTCCATTTTCACTGAAGAATGAAGTTTTTCTCATGTAAACGATTTGGTTGTAGACATGCATGCAAGTGTGCTAATTATAGATTGATGAAATGTCCTTAATTGTACAGAAGATTTTGTCGAATTGTCACCAGAGATTCGAAGAAAAAAACCTTAATTATACGAATTATATTTTAATGAAGAAAATTATTGGGAAAATAGGCTGATTGACCAAGAAAATTCCAGGACGTCTTTTATGGATGACCCCTTAGTCATATACTCGTAACTCGTGTAAGTATAACAACATACATGCACTATGGATTTACATGTGGCTTTTTCAACATGCTTGTGTGACAAAGACAGTATAGGTTTAAACACAAAGAGCGATTTACACTATTTCAGTTCTGACATACATGTATATATTCAAAGAATTTGGGTTGGCGTTTAGGACTGCTTAGTTCTAATGAAATAAAGTATTACATTGAGGGAATTTTACGGGAATATCGCCAAGTTAGATTCGACTGGAGAATCCAAAGGTTTTAGTTTTTCTCACGCTAAAAAAATTAGGCGGTAAATTTGCTTACCTGCATTTTTAAATGTCAAATTTCAAAAATCGTAAAAGTTTGTTCATTCTATCAATGTCTAAAAAATGGGCTTTTGGGGTATTTTAGCATTAAAATGTTTTACCTGTCGCCCCTCTTTTCATTGTAAGGTGAACCCCTGTGGCTTATAGCTGAATGGAAGAAGAATGGAGGGTTTTCTAACTTTTGGCATTCAGTAATCTCGACGTATTATTTGGGTGTAATTTATGACACCCCTCCCTCGTTCTGGCCGAACACTGAAATTTAATCGGGAATGAAACTGATACACTCTGCCTCATTAATATATCTGTTAATAAAACGAATACAGCAGAAATCTGCGGGATCGAAAGTCCAACAACATCCCGCAGATTTCGAGTTGATCAGCTTACACGAATAAATTTGATTTGAAAACGAGGAGAGAATCAAGTTTTCCGCAGTTGGAAAAGAACTTTGAATTGAATTCACCCACATGATCCCTGCGGTGTTATTCATTTATTGTTGTTATGAAAGGCTGTTATATGGTACAACTACAATCCGTGAAAATGTCTTGATAGATGGTACTATAAGTATATGCTAAATGCAACTAACTCACCTCAAAATAATCATTTTCAGAGTAGTATCGATGAGGTTATGTTGTAATTTTATTTGCGAGTCACCATATCATCTTATGCTTTGATGATTTTCGCTTGACACAATAGGGGTGTTAATCCTAAAAAAAAATATTGTAATTGAAATGGACTAGTTGATGTGCGAGTCATTTGCGAATGCGCACGCTAATTAGTCAAGTTCAATTACAACATTTTTTTAGGATTGTCACACCCTAATGTCTTCAATTTGACACCATTTTCCCAAGCTACTGCGGCTTAAGCCTTAGTTCTTCATGTAACTTTCGGTTGGAATCACCAAGTCAATATACATGCATGTAAATATGTATTTCAGTGCTTTTTCCAAACAGCTAACATCTCGACCTGTCAAAAACATGACATTTGCCAAAAATTACTTTTCTCTCTTTCCGATTCTACATGGCTTTGACAGTCGCGTGTGTTATACTGTATATATTTTATTTGTTACACATCAACACAAGTTGTTTGTGTGAAAATGACGGACGAAAATAAACATTGAGCGCGTCATCTTCTATTTAGAATTAATTTGCGTGGGAAAAACCGATACACTTAGACGTATTCACAGCTGACTTACATCTCAAATAAAATGTACGCGCCTGCTCGTTATTTGAATTTGCCGCTTGATCATAATTCGATATTGCGTGACGTAGTTTAGCAACGGCGCTCTCCCTGCAACTTCCCAGGTATCTCTCTGTTATTTTAAAATCCTGTTAAGCCAGCTGACAATAATGCTCGTAAGAGAAGGGTGTCAGTGCAGATAAACTCGGTACGAGCGGCAGTGGGGCACATGCGCTCACATTGATCCACTATTGCAGCCCATATAATATAGAAAAATAAAGTGAATGGCTTTCTCGTTTTTGCCCAGTTTTCGTAAGTTTCACGAATTATCCCAGCATCGCCACTATGTTTATCGGAAGCGTCGTCGCGTTGCCTTTATTATCAGCATATGTACATGTAAATTGACATGTACAATGACGTCCAGTGATATCTATGGCCAGTGTTCATGTGCCGAATTTAACAAGGGATCGTTTTCCTAATATAACTAGCTCATTTACGACCGAGTTTTTAAAAATATATAAAGATCACATGTGTTTGCTTGACGGAGTAAACAAGCACCTTACTATTATTGAGTATTATTCACCAAATTACTTAATAAAAAAAATTAGACTGAGTTTGACGTCATGCTTAGAAAAGTTGATCAGGATTTTTTTCCCATCTGATAGCTATAAATGATTACTGGATACTTCAAAAATTATTTCCAACTTTATGAATTAGTCAAATGCACTCCACCCTCTGGGCTCACTCTAAAAAAGGTGCTCACTTGTCGCAAATACTACACCTTTTTAGGTGTTTATAAGCACCCATGATGGTAATAAGCACCTTATTTTATCATCATGGGTGCTTATAAACACCTAAAAAGGTGTAATATTTGCGACGAGTGAAGCACCTTTTTTTAGAGTGTATGAATGCATAAATTAAGACTTATTTTTATTGACAAATATTTAACGAAAGCTCGGCACCAGCAACGATTACAATTATATTCGCTTATCACGAATAAACAACTTTATTTTCTCTTGAAGTTTTGCATGTGAATATCCAAGATCTAAATCATTTTATAATGTATTAATATAACACCGCTATATAAATTGCCAAAGAGGCAGACGGTGCAGCTTAATTCATTTTAATTTAATACATACCCAAAAAGAGATTACAGAATGCCATTTTCGAAAAATATTAAATACTTTTAGTTTGTTTTTCTATTCTCCACAATTCTAGCCTATAAAGGCAACCAACGTTTTCACCAATTATCTCCGTTCCACACGTTTCTTCCTAACTGAGGATTATATTCGGCGAAATCTTATCAAAATTCAGTTTCCCTCATGCAGTCTTCTCAGAAAATGTTTTGGAAGATATTTGCACGTGTGGCAGCGCGATTATATTTATATGAGAAATGGATTAACTTCAAAATATATTTACCCCGAGCTGCTCATGCATTTTATATTCATGTTCACATTCCCCCACTTTAAAAAACATGAAAACTGATTTGAATTGACCATAAACTATCATACTGGATGGCCCAAAGAAGCGTAAAGTTTTAAAATGGTACTATAAAATCTTTGAAACTGTGAACAATTTTTTTATCTACTTCACGTTGAAGATTATTAGAAGTTATTTACAAATTATTTACAAATAACTAGGATGCGGATAAAAATTTCCCATCCTATAGTTATAGGGTAATGACAAGCATTCCAAAGATTTTAATTGGTAATTAGATTCTATCTTCAAAATATTCGACATTTCCCGACATTGTAATAGAGCAATTAATGGAGCGGTGACCGCACACAAGCATGAGCACGATGTTCACCAACCAATCCATTGTTCAATTTTTATTAAATGGCGGTAATACAGCAAACGAAATTTCCCATTTTCACATGCAAGTTCTCAAGTATACAATGTAATAAATGTACAGAGATTTATAGTTTTTATTAAACCCTTTTAAAATTTCGCATTTTTTCGACCACCCTGCACCAGTTATAACCTTTAAGCTTAAAAGTCGTCACTGTTTAAATGCTTCCACATAAAACTTAATTACGCTTGCAACACAGCGTATACACTGTTGCGTACAATACAGTAAACAAATTGTTGAAAAACGGATTAATTTAAACTGGGCTCCTAAACTTGCTCAAGGGTTGTGTTTTGATCTTGGAGCTTTTGATTACATGTCGAACTTGCCATCCGCCATACACTCTTAATCATGTAACATCTAAATTCGAGGTAAAAGCTCCAAAAATCACCATACTGTATAAATAAGTCACAAATGTCTAGGGTGCGACTGAAATAGTTGGACGATTCGCAGCGTCAATTTTTAGCAAGTTTAAGTGCATGGTTGACCAAAACACACACCAATGTGTGGAGAGGTTCATATAAACCATTTAGTTCATATTTGGACATTTAAGGCCCAACTTTTAAAGCTCTATAGGTCAGTTCGTTCCATAGACATGTATGTTAATTAGGAGATTTACACTAAGTTTCCGATCATTAAGGGTGTAGTTATGATCGCTAATTGCACGAAAACTAACCTTCATTTCGGTGAATTCCTGTTTTGTTTTCAACCACCATTGAAATTGATTTTTCAGAACGTGAGCGGTAGTAATAGATAGCAGTTAAGTCTTTTTTTGTCGTCGAGTAAATACCAATATGTTATTGGCGTAATGCCCACAAGTGCTGCAGCGTATGCGTTCTGCTAACATTCCAACTCGCACCCTAAAAAGCGAGTTCATGTCTATTGTTGCACACACAAAATCAATTTTAGTGGGGTTTTAAATTACAAAAAAATAATTCAACTGAAATGAACTTGAATTTTTACGTTACGAACGATCAAAGCCCCAGAATTATTTCTAAGAAATCCTGTATTATGAAAATGCACACTATGGTAAAGCAAATACCAATATTCACCTTTACAAATCCTCTAATGAACAATTAAACCTATATTGTCTAAGTAACACTTAAGAGTTTATTTTTACTTTGCAAATCATTCTAATTTATGCATCCTCAACATGATTCGACTTCCCGAAACTGACTGAATTGCAGAATTTTCCATGAAAGTATAGGGCCCAAAATATTAATAGCACGCCAAAATTCACCCCATGAACTAAATGGTAGTTTTCCCCCTCTACAAATTCCCCTGCACATTGGTGTGTTTTGGTTAAAAACTTACTAAAATATTGACGCAGTGCCAAATTTAAATCGTCTAACCAATTCAACCGCACCCTTTATCACCAAATGCCACAGAGCTAGTAGTCTATGGCTGATGCAACTAATGAAAATGAAATGAACTTTGAATTTGGAGGGATAATCTGAGAATTTATACCTCAAGCAGAAATGTACCTTAAATTCCATGTACCCTGTTCAATTGAATGGTACCTTAAAATGCTTGGTAACTCCAGATTTTCTCAGAGTACTGGCAAAATAACTGACCAATGCTGAAGGTACTGTAGGCGTTACGTGAATAAGAGTCCTTACTACGTTCTTTTTACCCTTGTTGAAGCTTATGTTCCATGTTACAGATGATAATTTCTAGTTTTTATGGCATAAATTATACGAAGAAAACTTAATGTTAAACTTTTGTCAGCAAAGAAATCAAGTTAAAATTAATTTATATGGTTACGTTTAGCTGAAAAAAAAACTTAGTGCACTGTTCAAAGATGAATTAATAAACAATATGTCATTGAAAACAATATTAAATTATTGATTAGGGGTTAAATTAAATGGCAATGGCAATCAATTGTTTATGATCATAATTTTGTCATTAATTATAGGATCATATTTCTGTTAGAATTTATCTTGAGCTTTCGTTTTTATTAAAAATGTGCACGAATATAAAGAAACACTAAATTGCGATTTGTTGATGTACCATATCATATAAATTCAGTTATAGGTACTTTTACTAATAAACCTAGAATACATAAAAAATTAAAAAATAATTCTCAATTAAAGTGACAACCCAACTAAAAATTACATTGTGTAATCGTTTATATAATTGAAGTCAAATTGGTATTAACATGTCGTGTGTTACAAACCCATTTATAAACATAACCCTTCTATATGTACAATTTCTACAACAACCACTTACGAGACCGAGGAATATCGAGACGCAGAAATATTTCATTGAGTACTGTTGGTTAGATTAAAGGATGATCAATAACTCTCAATCTACAAAACAAACAGTGCAGTGCATGTGCATCAGTCTTTTATGCGATGAGTTTAACCGTCAGTGTTTCAGATTGGTTTCAATACAGAATTCGATGGCTGTCTCACACATTTATCATGGCTTATAATAATTGGACTGATTGATTACACCCCCCCCACCACCACCACCACCACCACAAGGTATAACAGGGTCCCATCCAGAACTGGAAAACCAGGATGATCTTGTTATTTTATTGTAACGTCGTATAATGTTGTTTCCTATAATTACCATGCAGTATACGTGTCCTTGGCTTTGTCGATAAAGTTATGAGTAAAACAAAATGACGCGTGTTTTGAAAAAAAATCACCACAATTGAACTGCACTCAGGTAAATACATGTATTTTCTGTGGACAACAGGCTTAAATGCATATGAAATTCTTCAGAAAATTTTGCCACTGTATTGTGACAAGTTCATGTCTGTCCGAAACATAAAAGTTTGTGTCAAAATGTATACAACAATGTTTGCATTCCTGGCTGATCCAGAGTAGATGGCAGAGGTTCGCAAAAGGATGGGCGATTCTTTAGGTTTTTTTTCTTATGCGTGATGAAAATTGTTTTGGACAGATGCATGTACAACTGGTCGCCATACACTGGTGAAACTTTTTCCGATGAATTTCATGTGCACGATTATTTTTCCACAGATATCAAATTGTAGCTTCCAAAGAAGTAGCTCATGAGAAATGATGCAACTGATGCAACTGATTTAACGCATTGTTGCATACTTTGCAAGTTTCGTTTAAATTGAATGCGTTAAGGGGCTATCCATAAAGGGCGTCCCTACATTCTTAATCATGTAATGCATAAATTCAAGGGAAAAGTGTCCAAAAATCGCCATTTAAATAGATCAGGTAATATCAGGTAAAATCAGGCAAATAAAACTAGTAATATTAAATTGGAATTACCTTCGAACCCATTGGCTGCATTATATAGGTCATGTGACGTGAGCTCTGAATTTGGAGAGACAATTACTGGGTTTGTACCCAGCATAGATGTACCTATTAGGTACCTGCAGGTACCCTATATTTCATGTGCCTTATTTAATATAACTTGAATATCAACGTATAATGAATTGTAACCCCTAATTTTTTCGATGTACCTGAAATGTAACTCTAGAGTTGAAGGTACGTGACGTTACATGGCGTTATATTATTTAGCTGTGTAATTTTCATGTTTTTAAACCTCTCGTCCCCTGTCCACCTTTGTCGGGTTTTCATCAAATGTCCAATCCTATTTGGAATAACGCTTTCACATTGAATAAACTACATAACATTAATTTAACTGTATTTATAAGCAATCGATCACGATGGCCGGTATACTGTACAGATAATCCAACCAGGAAAAAAAGATCTGTTGTAATTAAAATTGATAAATTACTAGAATCTCATTTGTGTTACATGCACTTTTAGCAATTATTTAAATCAGCTCTTTCCAATTCAAACTCTAAAATTCCATGTGGCAAACTAGATATCTGATTTTCTTGAACCCCAACTACCCCCATCCAACAGTGTCTGGTCGTCGAGTACCCCACCTTCACCGGACATCCTTTATGGATGTCCCTTAAAAGCAATACATGCGCAAGTGTAAATGTATTTATTTACTGAGATGTTAAATTTACACGCTTAATCCGATAATGTTTTAAAACAAATGTAAGGCACCACGTCACTCGTTTATATTTATTGATATTCTGAACGTGTTTCACCGTAGCGAGCCTTTCTATAGGAAGATGGAGAATTTAACTAGAAAATACAATCTAACACAATCATTTTTCCGCTCACCGAACTTAAAACCCTTATTTGAAACTTGGAAATTGAAGGAAATGAAATTTTTTCCTTTGGCAAACATGAATTTTGCTCTGAAGTCTAAATTTTCACCCAGTTATATTTGAAATTCTGTCAATGTATATATATCTTGAGTTTTCTCCCTCTCTCCATCATAATGATATAAAGCGAGTTGTAGGGGAGCTGTTTTTTGCTGCCTTTCACCCCTATTGGTTTTTCTTGGTGAGCTTTTCTTGCCTGCCAATGTTCTCTTCCTCCAGCGTTCTGTGTGGATCAGGCCGCCGCCATCTTGATTTCTGTACTCTTGCTTCGTGAAGTTCGCGGGTTTTTTCGCAGTTTTTAATACCGGTCAATTTTGCTAACGCTCATTCTGGCATATACAGTGTCGTGTTACCCAACATGATTTAATGGTCGTTATGGATGTTCGAATCTACGATAGTCTCACACTTACAGGCCTGAATTCGTGTTTATGCAGCCAAAAGCAAGCTGAATATCTCAATAGTTATTTTATACAGGGTGTTCATTTAAAAACTTTCAACCGTGATTACTATATATAAACGGCAGTGACCCCAACTGAAAAACTAAAAATGGCAACCCGTGCCTTGTGATACCTTAAATGAAATTCCACGAAAAATCATTAATTTTGGCACAAGCAAAATTGAAATCGGTCCATCCAATCATTAACTACGCTCAATAATGTGCATTTAAGTCTTTTTTCATAATGCACTATTATTATCCAAAAAGATGGACTTACATGATGAAAGCTCTTGGAGCTGTTCACAACATTGCTATTGTAGATGAATATTTGATGTTAAAAATTTTCACTGGCCAAATTTCCTAAATTTGTAAAAGTGAAAACTAAATTTCTCATATTGGAATGCTATATGGCTTGTGACACTTTATTGGAAACCCTCAGAATCAGGGACAAGTAATTTCATGCAAGCAAAAGTAAATTTCGTTAGCCAATTCGTTATGTACACATCCACAGATTTTAGTTTTGTTTGCATCAAATCACTTGGCATTCTGATACCGTTTCTCCATTGCAACATTGGATGTTGCCCATCAACTGAGCACTCCAAACCAATTGAAACTTGTTGGTTTTGTTCAAAACGAGCGTCATTTTGTTTTATGCAAAACTTTAGAACACCATCAACGATGCAAACGGCATTTAGTGATCCTCATTGAGACTAAGTTGAATTTTTTTTATACGACGTTGTAATAATTAATTATAAAAGAAACAAGAGGACTTTTGTCATCCCTCTACATATAAATTACACGTATTCGACAAACCTTGTGCATCATCATTTTCTAAATAAAAATGCTGTATCACATAAACGATTTATTTTTAGAGGACGTGATTAACATCAGTAATTATTGACAATGTTAATAAACGATGACGTTGTAAACTCTATATTTGACTTTTGATTTATGCCTTGAACCATATTATATTGTTAGTCTTGAAATTCTAATTTTTAGTTTATTGTCTGTGGATTCGTCAAATATGCACGTTAGATATAGATGTTTTCAAAATTAGCTTCAAAATCACCACGCACTATATACAGGGCCAGACATAATTAGACTCTTAATCATGTAAGGCCCAAATTGGAGTTACATCTGTAAAAAAACCACCAGGTAAGTTAGGAGATCCAATTGTGACTTCAAAGTTTGCCATTACATGCTAACCCTAAAAACAAGAGTAAAGCGTGTAAAGACCATCATATAGGAGGTACCCCTAAAACAATATGCAGTGCGAGGCATAATTCAGGTCCTCTCAAATATCAAAATAGCAACAGCTAAAGGTAAAATCTGCTTTCAATTGAATAGGATGTGCCGTCCATAATAGAAATCATTAAAACTGAGAACGTGACGTACAATGTTATTTTCCTTGTGTTTCCTGAAATATGAACGTCACATCCTATTTAAAGGTGAAAGTAGATTTTGCATTAGCGAAGACCAGACATGCGCCTCACCTTGTATGCTGTACAACATGCAAGTTGCAGTTATGGATCTTCGAACTACATTGTATTAAACTACATTGTACAATTGTATATTTCAATTGAAATATTGCTTTGAATATGACACGGAAAAAGGGGCCATCCATAAAGGTCTACCTGGTAAAGAGACTGTCAACTCGTGAAGTCAGGTGCACACATTGGTTGAAGACATTAAAGTCACTGAAGTCGGGGTTAAAGTTCATAACGATAATGTACTGCAAGTCCTGGCGAGTTAATTGGACTTCAGCAGGGCTTCTTGGACTTGCCATATGCAACAAAAATGCAATGTGAAATACACTGTACATTTGAAAGTAGATTTCAGAATGATTTCAGAATGTATATCGAAATACATTACAAAATACATTAAGTGGGGCTATGTAATGTCAATGGGACTGCAACCCGCATTTCAAGCCGCATTGTACATGTTTCAATAGTTAAAGATGTCTTCAATATGACATCAAATTACTTTGCTACAACGAAACCATGAAAAGGCAGCACCATGCCAGAATTCTGTAACCACGTAAAATGGTAAGATATAATGACGTCACTGTTAGAGGCATATTGGAAAACTTTGATAAGTCTAAAAAATATAAAAGATGACTATATAGTTTGCAAAACTTGAATTCTGAAACGTCTTTTGAAGTGCATTCTGAAATACATTCTGAAATGTGTTTTGACATTATTCTGAAATACATTCTGAAATGTATTTTGAAATGCATTCTTATGTATTCTAAAATACATTCTCAAGTGTATTTTGAAATGCATTTCAGAAATTTTTTTGGAAGAAAAATGGTCTCAATCTACATTTATTTCAAAATTCATTTCAGCAAATGATATGTTTCTCATCATGTCCACTGGGGACATTGAGTAAAACTGCATGGATATTTATTTTCTCAAACATGGATCCAAAAATGGTACCAAAAGTACTGAAAAATCATTGTAAAATGAATAAAGATAATATTCAAAAGTAAAATTAAATAGCATTGCAATTAAAGACAATTCCATTACTTATAGGTATATAAATACAGTATCACATATGTATTTTAATCCAAGTAAATCTTACTAAATCAACCACTAGGGATCGTCATTGCATATCATAAGTTTTTCATCTATCCGTTTAGGTCATAAAAATTTCAAAGCAATTTCAAAGTGTAGTGTTCAGTGTACCACCGTTGGTGTACATAGTAGCCAACCTGTTAAAGTATACATGCAAACCTATCACATTAATACGTTGTTTGTATAAGTCGTTTCAGTTCATGGAGAATCTTCATCTTTATCTCAAATGTATAATGACATTGTTGAAACGGATATAAATCTCTTAAGTGTCACTATTTCTAAACAAAGTTCCCGAGAGGAAAATGATGCCAGGTGGTGTTCATGTTGTAAAAGGGTGCCATTTTCCCATTAAAAAAGCGATATTTTTTTTTAAAAGTAACCTTCAATTGTCGTCAATTAATGACCTATTTTCAAGGTAGAGTAGTTAATTATCTAGCTCCATTTCGCTCCAATAATTCCAAATTTTCGCCGTTTTTGAAGATTTTTCTAACGCGCCATATTCCTAACAAAAAAGACATCAGTATCTAACGAACGGTCATCTTAAATTATGTGCTCGAGCCATTTCTAGCCAGAGATTGACTAAGAAAGCTCGTCCTTTTTTTGGGAACCTAAAGCGATAGCGAACGTCATGTCATTTTTACGAGGTGAATAATCCTACAAAACGCCTGCATTGACAGTTGCAATTAAAAATAATAAAAAAATAAGTCACCAGCTGAATAGCCATACAGTAGCGTCCAAATGTACATAGGAGCACATTGCTATTTTGGACCTAACCATTTGGCCTCCACTGGACGGTCCAATGGATGGTTTATATAATACTTGTGATGATTGTGGTTATAAGAAAACCAATAATGACCAACCAATGTGTGCCATAAGAAAACCAATGATAAATTTGAAAAGCAGCTCGCAAAATAAATAAAAACGTTGGCACCCTTTTATTTGTTGTCATTTATATTTGGTTAACTTTTTAATTGTTGATAGATGTTATCATCGTTAGGTGTTGTTACTTAAGCTCGATTTACAATTTCTTTTTTTTATTTTCAAGAGTCATTTCCGCACCAGCTGCTCTGAAACTTATAATGCCGTGAAATATTACATTTGAACGCAGCTCACAATTAAAAAAATCATTCAGGAATTACCGTCACATTTGATAGACAGACAGTTAAGGTAAAGCAAGTTGGGACGCTTGATTTGAAAAACATAAGTTAGGGAATTTACAAATCGAAATCTGCTTTCGAAATATTGCTATTGATTTTTCAAGGAGGTATACACCCTCCTTAAACGACTATTGGTATTTTATATATTCTCGAGACCATTCAGCTTTAGTGTAGTCGAATACAACATTATTATAAGGGATCATGAAGCACTATCCCCTTTTCCTAAAAATAAGTTTCATTAGAAGGAGAGTCATAAAATCAATTTGACAAACTGTTAATGACTCATAACCCATTATACTACGGTATTTACACCAATGATTTTCAAAGTTATTTATCATATTTTTACACAAAAAAGGTCATGGGAAGGTTCCCGTCAATTTCAACGAAAATAAACTTGAAAACTATCATTCCTGGTAACATGTTTTATCAAGGCCCTTTCACCGCCCCCCCCCCCCCAAAAAAAAAAATATTGAACTTTTTTGGAATGCATTGAATACAAAAACTCAGTACATTGTAAATATGTATACATAGTCGAATTTGCGGGTGAAATCAAGGCAATTTCGCTAAAAATTATAGTTCGGATACTGTGACAATATTTTAAACATTGTTGCGTCATAATTTATTCCTCTGGTATGCTTCCGGTATTTAATAATCCGTCGAGTTTTCAAAATTGCCAAATAGCGATTTTCTCTGAACTTGGTGTTCGCGTTGAGGGGTTTGTTATAATCCCAATAGCTAGATTACGCTAGTTTACAGGTTACATTATCCGCCCCGCACAATCGCAGCACAAGGTGACCCAATGTGTCCCTAACCCAACTTTTTTAGGGGATAAAAAATCGCCTTTGCACTTCCTCTCTCCCGTTTTGAACTATTTTTTATGCTTCTTTCTTCGGCCCCACAAAGGCAAGCACAGGGGGTTTTTGAATGGGGCGGACTCCAAATTCGCCTAAGAATGAGGGGGTAACCGTAACGTGTTTTAGGCAACCTGGTTAGAAGACCTTAACCCTCTGTTTCGCTACCCTCTTTTTATAGATACCCTGGATTCAGCGTCCACCCCTTCATTTTTTATCGTATTTTCTATATAAGCCATTCTTTTCACCATCCCTTTCCTATTTTTTTTTCTCGAAACTTGGGTCCTAATATTTTCCCACCCTTGCATTTTGCATATTGAGAAAAAATGGAGATTTAAGATATGCAAGGAGCTGTCTGAGGATGAAATCCTGAATTTGTGAAGCCATGGCGGTTTAAAACTTGTCTTATGACAGACTATCGGATTTCTCGAGAAGCTGCTGTATTGCGCATGCGCGCCTTACTTCGTAGAAAAAAATGACTACAGAATAGCTTATGATGGAGGGAAAGGGGAGGGGGGCATCCCTAATTGAATGAAATTGTTGTACCCCTCGAATTCCTAATTGGCTACATGCACATAGGTTCGTGGGTAACAGTGTCCACTTTTCCAGAGATGGAGTTCGCTTTTGAGCGCTTCCACAAAGCGACCAAAATCGATCTGTCCACTCCGGTGTCCAGGGGGTCATTGACCACGCCTGTCAGTGCGCGTAAAAATTGAGGTCCTGGTTGGGGTCAGCCTGGATGTAGCCTCTTGCATGTAAGAGCGAAAAAATGTGGTCTTGTATTGATTTTTGAAGACGCATTTATAGATTGTCCTCACCTTGGGTGGTGGAAGGGAGACTTTGATTGGTTACTTACAGTTCAGCCATTGTTTCTGCAGGGATTAAGAAGACAAAGCCAGCGCGTGACGTCATCCCTGTACTGCAATCGTTACAGGTTACAACTAATTCCGCTTTAAAGCAGTCTTTTTGCAAACCGTAGCTTCTGACCAAGCAACGCAGATCCCAATACTTGGCGGCCTTGGCTTGTGTATTCAATGGTTGCAATAGATTTCTCAATTACAGTAGGTGTAGCGCGCATACACCGGTATAGGGAATGATTTCCCTTGTCAGTGAGTGCTAGTTGATTCGATGATGACATGTCCACTAATTCGTAATCACACAAATTATCCTGTCCAATATGATGTACAGGGTGATTACAAATGATTGCAATGGTTTCATGAATTTTTTGCATTACTTATTATTTGAGATATAGCAATCGAGTTTAATTTTATCAAACATCCACCTCTCAAAGTTTTTTTTTAATGGAATTTTTCAGCGGTGAAATGCTTCCGCCTTCCGCTGCAGCAGGGCGCTGACTTGAAAATCGGAGGGCGGAAACATCACCACTGGAAAATTCCAGAAAAAACAATAACTTTGAGATGCTTGTTTGATATCACCAAACTAAAATAAAACATGAAGTTACATTCATGTTATGAACATGGACCAGTCAAATGGGGAACATATGCTCGTTAAAAACAGAAATATAAGGCATTTGATCATTAAACTGGCATTTTCAATTATGGTTAGCCACAATGTAGTAACAAAAGTAGTTAATGTAACTGAATGTTAACATGCAGCTAAATTATTTAACAAGCTTAAATCAATGTTCAATTAGAGCTATACCTGCTAAAATTAAACACTGGAATTGGCATTTATGTTAAGAATTGTTAGCATAGAGCTTACACGGTCTGAAAATGTACATTGGAAAACTATAAAGTATTGTTTTCATGAGGCAAAGCCCACGAAAACGATATTAACATCCGTATGTTTTTAATAAATTCATAGCAGCCATTCATATCGAAATCGGTATTGGAAAGGACGATATGGCTGACCATGAAGTTTTGCACCATACCGGTAATTGTTCCATGCAAAAAGAAATCCATGTCAAAATTCATGGAACATTTGCTGTTGCGGTATGCGTAACGCGCTACTCCTGAACGGATATGGGCATTTTATTTGCTTGTAAATGTACATCACACGCTTGCAATATCATGAAAAAAATCTACAATGCACCTCATTGGGCTCATTCTTTTTGTGGTGGAATGTACGGAGAATTTGATGTGGACGTCTAAGGAAAGTGCAATTTGAGACGGCTAGCATATAGTTTTTTTTTGGCTATTTTCCATGAACTATATTTTTATCGCCATTCTTTGCATGATTTACGTGAAAATCATCATCATCGTGATGTCATCTATCGGGGATTTTTTGGCCCGCTTGAAGCATCTTTTCAGCATTTTTATTCTATATTGGCTGGTCTAGATTGGCTGGAGGCTCCCCAGATAATTTTCCTTCGTCTTTTTATCCTCTCACCCCATACGTTTCCCCCCGCTTCTTAAACGCGCATGAATACATTTTGATCCGAGGAGATTCTGGCTAGCATTACGCACTTCCATAGGATTCTTTTCAATCGCGTACACTCGCAATGGCAAATTGCTGGAATTTGTAAATTCGCGAAATACTAGCGGTACAGGCTGAATTTCGGATATCAAAAGTAATGATGTCGCGAATCACTGCGGACGATCTAAGGAAAAAATAATTTTTGGATATTTCTTCGGCCATTTTCTTTCCACTCCGAGTCATTAATTCTCGGAAATGTCTTGTCATCACCCATATAGCTGCGATAATATCCCACTACATAACCTTATTTTTCACCTATAAATATCATTTCCTTGAAAATAACCAAAAATACCAACGAAAAATGCCAATCGAAACCTGCTCAGAAATATACAGGCAAAATATGTTAAAAGTATAGGTATAGAACCACATGCAGCAATGCATTCATTAATTGCAAATTCTGCCATCTTCACTTTAAATGATGTCTGAATGCCAAAATTCTGACCATACGCACCTTAACTGATTTCGGGAAGTATCTTGCAAATTTAGTGAACCGTTACGTTAACCATGGATTTAAGTGACGTCGAGGATGCACACAATGCTCACGTATACACGATCTTTCAAAAAAAATTCGCCTCTGTGACATTCTACTTTGAATTTTTGCCGACTTATATATCGTTTTTTCTCCAAAATAAACAGCATATTGGGTACCTTTCAATTCAATTTATCTTTCATATTAGTAGTAAGGCCCCCCTAACTGGTGTAAGTGGACTTGTTTATGCTACTTTATGCTATAGATGTTTATGCCACTTGTTTATGCTACGTTGCCAACATTCAAGCACAATACTATTCAAGAATCATTCCAAAAGTACTGCACATATTTTTGTTTCTAAATTTGCTAATTTGCTAATTTTTATTTTGCTTTCACTTTTTTAGAACTAGAGCAGCGTAATTATGTCCAAATGAGAAAATCTGGACTGGCGCGAGTCTGAGCCACTGATTAGCGATTCCATTCCACAACCATCTTGCTACAACTGATGTGTTCAAACATGATGCGATCGAAAATGAATTTTTCAAATTGGGATTATTGCTGGTCCCATCTCGCATGATGTCCATAAGCAGCAGTCCTTTCGAATCCAAAAAAAAACTTGTTGCCATACCTTTTCCTGAAATTAAATAGCTTCTGATGGACATCCACTCATCCTGAAAGCACGATACATGAACGACTCCGCCAATTATGGAAACAGGGATTAAATTTAAATAGCAAAGATATAGGTACGTTTATAATAGAACGGTGCACAAAATTACTATTTGGCCTAGAATTAAACTTCTGGCAAATTGGCAAATTTCTGACTGAACATAAAAATAACTTTAACTATCCGATGAAAGAATTAACTTTATTAATTGTTCAAGTGAATTTTTGAGCCAGAGCAACGATTACTTTCAAGCAATTTTCAAATGACAAAGTCCAGGGTCATAAATTATGTCGTTAATTCAACGCATTAAAATGATTGCTTAAATTGCAATGTTTACATGGCAAAGCAATCGAAATAGAAATTTGTCCAGATGTTTTGTCAAGCTTTGTTTGTAAGGCAGGAAACAAATATAAATACAACCGCCATTGAAGCACATACAAAAGTGCGAAAATGGATACGTTTCCAAGTTTATTTCAGTTATATGTATACGAAATACAATTTTAAAGAGTGTTTCTGAAAATGAACAATTTTGGTAGATAAAAAAATCATGTCCGAGTACATCATGAGGACACGTGGTATACAATGTCACAAGCGTATCTTAGCATATAAGGGTTTAAAAAAATTGTAAATTAACTAATTAACCAGCAAATGCTTTTATCTATTGCGTTTGCTTTTCATCTGAATCGCCATTATAAGACCAGCACGCGTAAAACCCTGCATGACCAGAGCTATGGCCAAAGGCTTAAAGGTCAACTTTCTCGATATTTATGTGAATGAGCATTATTAAAATGTTGCAAATGTGAATACCATCCTGAATTTCCCAAACTCAGTTCGAGGAACTAATGCTTAAAATAAACCCAATATCATTTCGATTATTAAAAATAACAATTCGTGAATGCAAAAAACCTAACTTGCCTTCTAGAACGCAGGTCCATCCCCCATCACTTTACCTTCACGCAGTTTTCCTCACATTTATCAATTCCCGTTTTTTTTTCCTTACATTTCAATTTTTTTACTCACAGAAAGTTGAGGACCTATATCATAACCTACACCCATATACCTTCTGTCATAACCCTCTTTCCAAAAACTGCCCTTTTTCAACTTTCTCCCCAAATTCACTGCCATATATTACACGCAAAATTTGGGCAGCCCTCTCATTTTCCCCCTTTCTTTCATGTTTGTCCCCGTTCCTGGGCCGGTTTCTTTTGGACCCCTACCCTGTCTGGTTACTCTGAAAGGAGGGGGTTTGGATAGAGATGGGGGTTTCGGCTAAAAAATTCGTCGAGGAGATGTAGGACGAGTCGAGCTCCTTTCCTCATACACGATATCTCAGAAAGCGTCAAGTTCATAGATGTGAGATATACAATTATATTCGATGGATTTAATCGCGACAGAAAACGCAGATTTTTCCCATTTTCGGCCACCTCCAATGCCATTCTCGGTGTGCACCACGTGCTCTTGTTGTTTGCTGCAACACATTGAGATCTGCAAAAAAGAAAAAAAAAGCGTCTTCTTGGGAAATGTGCAATTACAACAACAACAGCAGCAGCAGCAGCAGCAGCAGCTACAAGCAGCGGCAGCCAACACTGCATGCAGTGCCATCTCAGTGCATTCACCCAATTGCAACATCCTCGTAACCAGCGCCATTGCTCGCCAAACGCTGCAGTGGCAGCCATTGATCTCCTTGCAGGGCTGCTGCTCTATGGTCACTCCATGCTATTTTATTGATAGATTTAGGCTTATCTGATATTAAGCCTAATGGTCACTCTGTCCAGTCATGGGCCAGTCTGGAGAAAAGGCTTAAGGACGATACTCGCCACTCGCAACGGTTTCTGAGGATATTTTTCGACTGTGCTGCTCGAGGTGCATGGCGGTCGGACACCAACATGGAGAAGGAAGATTTCAATCGACGTTATTTACAAATAATAATAAGATCGGAGCATTTTTAGCAATTATAAGCCTAGAGAAAGAATGACGGTCGCGTTTATTTCGGGTCAAATTGTTGTATAGGCCTAACCCGGAGCTACGCTGTTCGCAGGTGATGTTTCTTATATATTTAGTTAAGATTTTTACCAATTTTCTCTGCATTTTGTCTATCGCGTTTGCCTACTCACCATACCCTAATTAATGCATGTTTGTTGCTTGCCTTTCCTTTTTTTACAACACATTTTCTCTGCCAATTTAGCTGTTCGTTGAGGATTCACTGTTACATGTATAATTATGATATGTTACAATGCTGGAATGCTAAATAGATTGTCATTCGTAGCCTGATGTGTCATTATGCCATTCGATGGTTTTTAGTAACGTTTGGTTAGTTTCGATGAGTTTTAGCAATATCATTCGAGCCTGTTTTCTCTGCATGTTTTTTAATAATTCTTTTAAGCAATTCGTTCGGCTTAAATTCATTTTCATAATATTGAGAAAGATTTAACCGTTCTTTGTTTAACTAATTTTTTATATCAATTCCTATCAATTTCAAATTTTTACTAAGCGAAATATATATATATATATATATATAGATGCATAATTTTCGATACATTTTTAAGCTTCGAAATTAGACTCGATCTAAATCCGCCTTATGCTAATGCTACCTAAAGAAATTTTAACTGTAAATCATGACACATATGTTAAATAGCTAATTCTCGTGATATTTTTCAAAATCGGTTTATTTTAATTGTGCTCAGTACTATATATAATTCATTAATCCATTGTTATTGATTTGAACTAATTTTAACATTGCAAAAGATGCTATAATGCAACAACATATACTGATAGGCCTGCTGTCTTCAATGAATTTTTCTATTATCTCTTTTTTTTCTGTAATGGACATGTTATGAAAGCAATTCAATTTGCTAATTGCAAATATAAGAATGTCGGGACGTTATTATTTTTAAGCATATTTGTTAATAGTCATGTTCAACGATCATTGTTTTCAAGTAAAGGCCTAACTCTTTTGGCTCAACAATTTTGTCGTTATTCTGTTATCAACACTAAATACAGTGCACAACACATTTGTACAGTGAGTGCATGATATGTCTATTTATATATGAAATGAACGTCCTCGATACAATTTATTTACTGTCCACGAAATAAGCTTATAATGCATTCCTGTCAAGAAAATATAATTAATTGAAATAATTTTGAAAAACAAATACGATTTAAGAGAATTGATATAAACATATATAGATATTTATATAAATATATAGTTAAATATAAATTCACTTAAATTACGCACCAGATTATGGTTTTTATATTGGTTCTATATCTATTTATGATAAGTATGCTGCATGCATTCGAAATTAATGCTTAACCTGATTATAAGTCCGTATACATAACTCCAGCATTGCAAGTTCCAGCATTATATTGCCGAAGTCCAGTTCTTACTTAATTTTTTCAATTTAATTAATAATTTTAATTATAAAATCGTATACTGTGTAAGTGCCTCATAGACATGTACATAGATGGACATTAGTTTATTTGTTGATTGGATTATGTCTGAATTTCGTGAATAGACATTGTATATTCGACTATTTGACAATACGTTTATATATATATATATATATATATATCTATAAATATATATAATGAATGCATATATACATGTAAATAAGTACAGGAAGCTAAACGTTATAACTTTTAAGCCTTATCTTTGCATAGAACTTCGCTTGATTAAATTTCGATCTGAAATTGGATATTAAAACAAATATGTACAAATCCTACACCTTAGAACAAAATCCAGTTAAACATAAATTAACATGTTAAACTTGATTTACATCTACATTTTAACAAGTCTAAGACATCCTTTCTTGGAAACTGGCCGAGATCTCGCAAATAGCATGTTTTATATAAAAAAATTCTTCAACATTTCAAAAAATATGTTTTTTTTTGCATCAAACTGATCGAAGATTTTCTTCACCTCCCAATTAATATATATAAGGAGATGAATACTGTGATATTTCTTTACAATGCTCTTGCTATGTGTTTCTAGAAACAATGTACAAATGTGTGAGGTAAATACAGTGATTTGTTCTTCGAAAGTGATTTATTAAAAATAAGTGGAAATTGCATTAATAAGAAAATACATTATTGATGAACTTGATTAATAAACAACCTCGTCAATTAAATTATGAAATTTTCATATCCCAAACATTGTTATCATATAATATCACGTATACACTGTAAAACATTCATTGAAATATGAATCAACATGCCATCTTTATACGGAGAACTATATATCGTTATAGTTTCACAAAATGTTAGACCCTATATAATACTTTATTAAAATTTGGTACAGGCATCTAATTCGATAGACAGTTTCGCAATGTGAATTACGATTATTTAAATGCTAAATGCAATATATATATATAACACGTTTAACTTTTAGTTGCATGAAACTTTAAGTTGCATTACAACGTATTTTTTAAGACATGATCAAATGTATCTTGTCATGTTACTCAACCGTGTAAAATGTGCATACATTTACACATAAATGAGACAATAGCATACAGAAAACTGTTGCTAACAAATTAGAAATATATTAGTTTTAGCAGCACAAACATTAATTGATTGCAATTACCATTTGGGTAATATATATACATGCAGTCATAGACAGCTGAGAGTTCTTTTCTGCAGGACATTGGGATGCCTTGCAACCTTTTATTTTCTTTAACAATGGCATCATTGTCTTGTAATAACCACATTTTATACTTCAAATTCGCAACCAGGGTCAAGTCAAAAAATAGCCCATTTCATAAAACATAAAACTGAAAGAATTTTTCGCAATAAGCACACAAGGTTTAGCTCAACGTTCCCGAAACCATTCTTTATTGTTTTATGGGGAAAACCAATATGGATGTACACACATCGGCCATTTTCTTTCTGACAAGGTTCCATTTCGAGAAAGTGTAAACATTTCTTCACATACTATTTATGTTCATTGTATACGCAGAGATATAATATGAGCCAAATTACGAATTACATTACACTTCATTTCATTGATAAATTATGAACAATATCCAGTGTACATACATACCACTGCCCAGTGAATCATGCATGTGTCTATAATTATCCATTTATGTAAGTTCACGTAAAGTTATTGAATTTCTCACTTTCATGTGCACATGTAATACATTATATTCTCATCACAAACGGTTAATAAAATTATACTACCTATTATGGAGTACAATCTATATATAGTAAAACCTTATTTAATAAAGATGCAACACACTCAAGTTTTGAACATATTCAAAGCTATAAAAACGTCATTCGTGTTACAGATATTCCAGATATACATGATTACGTTAACAGATGAATACTCTGAAGCCGCAACTATATACTATACAGTATATATATAAACATAATGGATATATATATATATGTTCCAATCGGCATGCACAAATCAATGATTGCTTAAAGAAATATTAGATTTCTGCAGGGGTATTCAGATTTTCTTGCAATTGTTTCACTCAAAACACCTTCCACTAAAATACCATCAAAATACCACCATTTCTAGTGGCTTGGGATTTCTCACTCTAAAAAAAGGTGCTTCACTTGTCGCAAATACCACACCCTTTTATTTGTTTATAAGCACCCATGAAATAAGGTTCCATATATAGGAAATATGATCTAAAAGTGCCATTTAGCACCAAAAAGTAAACACCTAAAGGTGTTTGAACAAAAAAGGTGTTTCTAACCACCCATAAGCACCTTATATGTTATGGGTGCTTAAAAACACACTGTAAGCACCTAAAATGGTGTACTACACCTTTTCAATGTGTTTATAAGCACCCATGATGTTGAAATAATGTAGTATCTGCATGCGACAAGTGAAACACCTTTTTTAGAAATATTTGCAATAGTCTTAGATCAATTAAATCACGACTTAAACTTAATATTCATTAAATGCACAGAGAATTTAGACATACTTTAACAGCATTCCAATTTTGTGTTCCACTTTCACATAAAAGGTGCTCAGGCAATACTCAAATAAAACGTTTTGTCTGTATTCAAATTTGAATTTGAAAAGTGCGATTGTCGTTTTTCATGAACAAAAGAAAACACGTATTTAATAAACTGTAGCTAAGCAATATATATGTGTCATGATTGAGTGCATTGTGTTTCGTGTATTAAATATATTGGATAATAACACGTTTAATGTTTTTCAGTGTTAAACTGTTTAAAAAATTGTCATTTAATTGTTTCAAAAGAGTTTAGCTTATCCGTACTAAACATCAATTTACACAATTCGGAAAGAACCAATACATTCTAAGTTATCAATAATGGTTTGTTATAAGCATGCAGGAATGAGTCACAATTTTACATGTCATTTGTAGCACTACGAGTGTTTTGATCACAAGAATCTGTATTCGTATATTTCAAAATTGGCATATACATCGTCGTGCAGCATATCAAATACACAGATACATGAAGACTATATACAAATATTCAATTTAGGCATCGTTGTTATATTCGTCTAACTTTAACACAAACTTTTATATATTTATTGTAATTTTACATGCAGTTTGAATAACTATGTGTTTAATCACAAGTTTACCAAAGGAAATTCTTTTAAAACAAATTTATATGTTTATTTAGCACTTTTCAATTACAGAAGTATGGCTTATTTCAATTACTGAAACATGTACATTTATTTCATTTACGTTGTTTTATAAAATGTAGCGGCTAGCATAACGTAAATTATTACGAGTATAAGGTGTGTAAATGCTATAGGCTTATCGACAAGTGGAATATTTAGTTAATGTTTTATACAACGTTTTAGAATTATGTTAATGATGCCTCATAAATGCTAATCAGGTTCGAAATTGCTTTATTATAGACATTAACTGCACAATACAATAGTGTTATTTAAAATAAAAAAGTGCTTAGCCATCATCAACACAAATATCAATTATTACGAGTTAATATGTTCGATCCGTTACAATATGTTGTCACACTTGAATTTCTATGACAAGACGATTGACTTATTTTGTATTATACATTAAACAAAATTAAATGGCATGGTCTCTTTACTTGTGTGCTTATTCTACTGGTATTTAGAATATCCACCTCATTTAAAATATACAATGTAATGAAAATGGCTTTTAAAAGGACTGGGATATGTTCTCTTCTATGACGTTATTCATCTTTAAACGCATGGATTTTTACTATAATTCCTTTGTCTAATGAATGTATATACGAGTACATGTTCAGAAGTAAAATGAAGAAGGTTATGACACAATGTAAACCTTTTTTAAATATGCATAGTTTATGATTACTGCACGCTTGGGTTGTTAAATAATTATATCTGTATATAACATACATATCATGTCCGTGAGTGATTATACAACTATCATTATAAAATGCTTAATATACAGTGTATATATATACACAATTGGAGGAATGAATATACTTGGTTTGTTTTATCCGTTTCCAAGGCATTATTTTGTTATGTGAATGTGCATGGAGGTTATTAACTGTTATCGAAATATCAGATATATCCGATAACACGTCGATTGGTCGTGATTTGGAATCTTTGGTGCGAAAATCACTACCCTTTATAGCAATATGGCGGCCGTTGTTTAAGCCGCGTTTACCAGCGGGCCATGTGCAAGAGCCAATATTTTACGTTGAGCCTAATTTTGGTGCCTTTGGGCCTGCTGCTGCTATAAATATGCATATTCTCGTGCACCCTGCATGTCTAGCTGAGCATGCTTTGGGATTTTCCGTCTAGGTCTCTTGCATAATTTCCGATTTGAGGCGCGTGCACAGCTAACCCAGTTCTCAACCCCTACCGTTCCTGGTTCGTGACGTCGTATCTGACCCTATACTGGCTAGCCCCGGCCCTAACCCTCTTCCCCTACCCCTTCTTTTTATTCCCCTTCTTTTCCCCCTTTTCTCCGCCATTTGCACACAAAGGCTTTCCAGGCTTCCATTCTGACGTATGCAGATGAGTAACCCCCCCTTGCTCCGCAATTGCACCTTTGTCTCTTCCAGACATGTCTCTCTTTATCTCAACTGTGCCGTTTTTTATGAAATTTACTTTCGTACAACTCGTCTATTAACAAACAAACCCTGTGAAATGCATGCGATCGGTTAGCTCGCCTTTAAAATAGCCATATCGTGACTATTAATTCCACAAAGCTTTCGGATTTCGAGATTTGCGTTTGTTTATAACCCAGAGAAATTTGAAAAGATGGCCTCGAGGTGCGTTTCCATGAGCTCCGAAGAAGCATCACCAGCTTACTTTTACAAGTAATCGTCCATAAATAGTCCCGATTTGTATTGAAAAATCTCTAACCCACAGTCGATTTCATCACGATCTGAAGAATGCTTAATATATGGCCTACCACAAAATAATGATTTAGTTCAATAAACATATTAGCTTTACTATGTATAGGTTGTTGTGGAGTGCACAATTTCATTGAACAATTTCATCATTAGATATATAAAACCCAGTGGATGTTTACAATTCCAAAAATTTTCTTTTACATTTTGTTACGTACATTGTAGGTCTATGATCAAATTCTCCGGTTATGTCCAAACTTTATAAACGTGTAAAGTTGACACTATTTTGAAAACTCATAAATGAGGCATTATGAATTGCAGAATGCGACACGTTGCTTAACGCGCTCGTAGTTATACAAATGGATTAATCAAGAACATGGATTCGTTTATATATACATGCACATACTTCAGTGATTGCAGCAGGTTCGTCAGGGTAAACAGGCGGAACTGCTGACGTTGCTGCATTTATTAAAAAAATATTTAACTGAGCTGCCATATTTGCATGCGCGAAGGTAAAACTCCGATTGATTTGTTGACACAAACGTTGGCCATTCCGCCATTATTTATTGCGGCTCTGTTTTGACCCCAAAAATAGTAAACGTTGGCATTCGTTCGGCTTTTCCGCATTTGAGAAAATTAAATCGGCAAAGGGCGCTCATAAATAGTGCAATGTTGTTGTGATAGAGAGTCGAAAAAAATTGAAGTAATAAAAATCTCTCGAAAATGAAGACGTTCAGCGATTAGATCGGGATTAATAAAGTCTTGCAAATAGCCCAGCTAAACAATTTACTGTAGACTGCTATTGGGGGCTTATCAGGATATATCTTTACCTTCATTGAGAGTGGACAATGGCCGAATCTGAATGCTCACAATGAAGACATCGCTGTCTTTCTTATCGGCGCCCTCCATGTTGTTTATTTACATGTATATGTATGTATTTAAATACGCAGCTAGCGCATTCCTGCCCCGAATGAATTGCAATAAATCGAATTTCGGAAAACTGCACTCGTTTCACCTATTGCTACTGAATATAGCGGGGATGCTGATTTACGAGAGGGAAGCGTCTCGATAAACCCACAATGGCGGTCTACAGCTCACATTAACCCAGATGCTCGCCAGGGAAGCCCACCAATTCTGCTTCAGTTTAATGCGGGCGGCATCATCCTTCTACGGTATCAGTTCGCTCCAATGCAATATGCTGACATTTTACAGCAGCGAAATACTGTATTGTATGATAATGTTAAAATGCCCAAAATGCGTTTTGCTGTACATCGTGAGTGCGTGGGGAAAGTTACGAGGGCGACACTAGCGCTAAATCAATTATTGAGTCGGTGACATTGGGTGTTTTCTCGCAAATATTTCCAACAAAAATAAATAAACTACATTGTATATGGATTCCTTTTTGCCTTTCGTCGACGTGACGGGTCAAATTCAATGCGACATGACTACCAATAATTCAATCTCTCAAAACGTCACGCGTTACAAAATAATAATACAAAAATATTAAGTCATATGGCTAAAAACGCATTTTTGAATGGACAAGTAAACAAAAACAATGGCTGTAAATCCAAAACCTGCAATATAGTGAAAATATTCCTAAATTTGTAATTATTCAGCCACAGTAAATAAACCATAGTCCAATAATAAATATATGTACATTTTTAATAATGCATATTATTAATCTTATTAACATTATGTTGCCTATGTCTGCATCATTATTTTGCGTATCAGTCATTCCTGATTGATATTCATCGCCATATTATTTGCAGGTTATAGGGATCGAGCGGCAGTCATCGCCAGGAATCCTTCATATAGAGGTTGATTCATTGAAATAATGAATAAATACAAACAATAAAATGAAAAACAAAAGATCAACCAGTAATATAAGCTATCGCGTGACGCCAGCCGCGTGCTAAACTGGGACGTACTATGGAGACGACCTGGTACAGTACAGTACTATGTTACAACATAATGATGCACTGATAATTACAAGGTTTTCAGAGTTTGAGGGATGATCAGGTTACCATGACAACCGCTGAAATCTTCGAGCAAATAGGATCAATTGCAAAATGGACATTAAATCAGGAAATAATTCAGCTTATGAGTAATTTTGTATATCAATTGAATATTTTTAATTATGTCGTTTTGATGACTAATTATTTGGCGCCCGTCAAGCGCGTTGATGAGCGGGGATGGAAGAGCGATTAACATTCCAATAAAAAACAATGCTAATTAATGAATGAACTTGGATGCCTAAATGCGTTTGTTCAACGCGTGTATTTTCTTAATTCTCGTCTAATGTAAATTTCTCCCCATTATCATTGACCTTACTGTTAGCTAAGTTAATAGATGTCTAATCTCTACTATGTTAATTACAAATGTCTACCCAAATACACACGTAGTTTATTTTGTTGGTGGGAAAGACGATTTCATCCACGAGCTTTCTTGTTGAGGAGCGATAGGGAAAATGAGGGTGGAGGTTGGATAGAGGAGGAGGGGTGGGCTCCGACGGAGGGTGTGTGAACAATACGCAGTAAAATACATTAGGAGAACGACAAGGTTGCCCAAAGCAATACTAGCGCCATCCATCGGCGGAATGACTAAGCTACGAAAACTATTGATCCGCCACCGAATTTGAGTGGCGTTAAGCTACATGAGCGACAGTCGCAAGCACCAATCACAAACGCGGCTATAATGCATTTGAAGAAGAAGCAAGCGAAGCCAAGGATGTGACCTATTGGCAGACACGTACAGTCGCCTGGGCAGTCTGATCACTGATAGCATTAACTGTTACACGTACTGGCATAGGCGATCATTTTTTTAGTTCTTTATTGGTTGCTAATTATAGCCACAAACCGTTTGAAATGATTGCTAATATCCCTTATTAACGGAAAAAATATAGTTAGTGAATCGTCCTATCTAGCAGTTGATAAAACATGTCCTACACAGGCCAAAATACCATTAAACCTGGACGAAAGGATAAACCACACTGGTTGATGTCTTATGGACTCTATTTATAGTATAGATATAGTTTGTTTGCATTTGTAACGGATTGAACCAATCTGCAATCAAACTTAGTTTGATTGCAGATTGGTAAACAGTGATATTTGAAACAGATAGGCCTATCATCAGTTTGCAATTAGTCATGCCTTCACTCTGTGATTAGTTTTTCGTAGCATTTTTCCAAAAAAGAAACGTAATTACAGTATGTTCCACTGTTCTAAATTGGAAACCACATTTTTAAGGCTTCTTGTGTCATAGCCGGCAGTGCTGATCGAGCGCCGTGCTGGTGGCGTAAATTTCTCACTAATTGAATATCGATTTTAATTGCATCTTTCTAATTACATATCGAAAAACATCAAATAGAACAATTAATTACGAGTGATTATTTCATAAAATAATCCGATTAATAATTGAAAATGATATTGTTTAAATAATCTCTTAATGTTATAATAATTTAGCTTAAGTGAATTTCTAGAAACATTAATCAACTCCAGATATGACTTTTAATATGCTACTTGTGAGGGGCTATATACATGCTGGTCTCAAATTACAAAAGTACAAATTCAAGAATTAATTGAAGTATAAATATATACATTCGCAAATTCATGTACCGGTATCAAATAAAAATTGCAAATGCTAGTAATTTTATTTGCAAGTGTCGATAAAGATAGCCTATGCACGAATTGTTCACATTGCCCCACGCATTTCTACAGGATGAAACACGCAAATGATCGTATACAAGATTCCTTGTATCCAGTGATACATTTATACATGTATAAAAATAAAGTTGTTCTTTATTTCTGGAAGATGAATGTATTAAATTTTGCGCGTATACTAGGTTGGTAAACCTTCATGTACGATGCATGTTGTTTTCGAGTTTTTTAGCAAGTGTAATACTGTATAGTGAAACTTCGATTATGCGGCACTCGTTTAACCGTCAAGAAGCAAGAGCGCCACCAAAAACTATTTTTTGAAAGGAAACGTAGTATTTTCACACATAAATGTAACACTTTATATATGGTGTGCATTTGTACAGATCTGTTAATACTATTCTGAACGAGCACTCATGATGCAGAAAGTTTTAGAACAACAGAAAGAGATTTAAAAAAATTCATGCACTCGCACTATATATGTATGTGTTCGACGGATCAAACAATATAGGTTTTAGCATACGCACTGCAATTCAGTGGGTTTTACATGTAATATAGTAATATGTACGCGATATGATTGGCTATTGAATTAAATAAATTTTGCTGAATAGTTTTCTGAATAATGTTGTTAATATTGTTGCTAGGGGGATGCTCTCCCCGTTTTGCCATCGAAACATGTATGGCTACGCCAAATCCCATTGATGGACTGGACAGTATACCTGGTGGAAAAAGAAAACAGTCTCTATACAGAGGCCATAAAATTTAAATTCCATTTTCTTTCCTCATTAGATGTTGTCAAGAAACCTTTTTTATTTGAATGTCGTTCATCAGTATCAAGTTTAGTCCATTGCTACTTTTTGTATCTCACGGTTAGGGCCTAAATGATTCTTTGGATTCTTTAACCTAATGCCCTTTAGTTGAGGCTCTAATTAGAAATATTTGTCCCCCACCTCTAAATTGCTATTTAATTGCTTTTTTGGTTCCAAGTGAAGTAACAGAAATTTTATGGCCTCTTTATGGAGAATTCTTTCCACTCGAATACATGTCTACGGACAGCGATTGGGTACCCATGCACTGCAATAGGTGAAATATTAAAAAAACATTAAAAATTAGAAACCATTCATAAACAATTTGTTTATTGAGATTAACAGTTTAAATACGCTGCAGGTGAAAGTTTTAGAAAACTGAAGCACAAATGATGAATGTCAGCCAATATTTATATATACGAAAATTCGTTGGTAATATTAGAAAGCCCCCAATCCCCTTCCCCCCTTCCGTATCCGTCCTTTGCCGCTGCCTACTAAGGGCCCTGAAAATACATCTCAGCGTTGCCCAGTTACTTCAATGCATACGTCCAATATAGCCAGTTATGTTGTTGACGAAAGTTTGGCATGTTTTTATGCATTTGCGCTCGTGTCCACCATTCATCATTTTCTACCTCAATTAATAACGCATTCGCAGGGGCGCAAGGCCATGGGTCAGTTGAGCTCCCTTACTGGCATCTAGATCCACTTAAGTCGGCGAGGCTCTCGACAAAGTGTACATGTCAAATCGCTTACTATGCCTGCATTATTCATTCACATCTATCTAATTGACCAAGTGGCACTATTCAATTGTGCTGACCCGTTGACCTCTCCGGCCCCCTTCGGTAAATGGCTACTACCGTTAATCATCATCATTTTCAAAAAAAGGGGATATTCAGCAAACAAGTAGCCACGTTTCAATACGTGGCTTTGCATACTAAGTAGATCCTAGGGCTGGCGAGAACTGGACATACCAGTTGGACGTCCGCTCTTCCAACTTTTTGCCTTTAGGGGATTTTATGCTCACTGAGCCACTGGCTTTTCATGGCCTTCGAGTACATGGGTCAATTCGGCATTTTCGCAACAGCAAACGTGTTCTTGCAGCTTGTTCAACAAGTCCTGTTAATCTAACAACAGAAATAGGGCAAAGGGTTATGGCATCATGTATTCGGGGATCATATTCCGATATCTGTATCGGCCCACGTCGTAAGCCCCTCAATAGATCTTTTTGCTTAATGCGTTTGCTCACTAGCCAAATGACTGTATACCATCTCACAAACACAAGGAGTGGAAACGATGAAGAAAACACTACAATTTTGCACGTACATGTATATAATATCTTTCTAAAATATTTTGTTTAAAAATTTCAAATTACCGACAAGTTAAAAAACTAAATATTTCGAAGAAATTGTTATGCTTATGCGCCTAACTACATGATACTATTTACGACAAGCTGAACATGCATTAATTGACATTTAAAATATTTGTACTGGAATCTATGACAGGTTGGTTTCCTCACTCTCACATATTTTTCTGTGGATATTTTGTAGCTTGTTTACAAAAAGCAATATTCATAGGCTAATGTCAACCTTAATGTGCCACCCTTTTTTGAAAATTCTTCTGAAATCCCCATTAGACCCGTTTGCACAACTGTAGGTTGAATGAAAAGTTACCTATAACCGCAAGTTAACCTGAGGGTTAATAGGCTTCTATATTGCACCATTTTACGATAAGGATTTTTACAAGATGATATAACCTGATAATTTGCATCAAGGAATTTTGGGAATATTTCGTTGAAACAAAAATGGCTGCCTCCTTACTGTGATCAATGCTTTCCTTGGTAAATATCAGATATGAATCTTTGAAGTTCGTAAGGCACAGCTGCACTATTGCAGATACTGTATAAATGAACAGTTAGATAACCAATAGGGTACCTAACAACTACAACCTGAGGTTTAGCAGGTTTATGTTGCACAATTCTACAATAGGGATGTTTAACACAAGGTTAGTAAACCTGTAGATAACTTGTTGCAGCAAGAAATTTTGGGAATATTTCATTGAAATCAATACTGCTGGACACACAGGCATATCCGAACTGCAGATCTGGACTACATGCCAGATAAGATCTCAAATGCCAAATCTGTTGTTGCCCACTAACACAGCAAATTTAAGCTCATGGACATTCATGATCTGATTTTTAAAGGGCCAAATCTGCTTGTTGGTAGTCAAGATTTTGGAATTTTAATCCGAAATATCTGGTATGTAGAAATACCAGTCCTATTACTTGCAGATCTGGGACTTTCTGCACTTGAATTTTGTAGATTAGCGTATTCCACAGCAAATCTATTCCAAGTTTGTTAAAATCAAATAAATAATTTTTTCGAAATGTTGAGTATGTCAGCAGAGTGAATTTTGTAATTGTTTGAGAATTTATCAGAAGTAGCCGAGAATAATGCGCGTTCACTTCATATTCTATTTTGGAATAGTTTTCATAGTGTGAGGTCCACGTGAAGCATTGCAAAGCAATGGGAGCAGATCACGTGCCTTGGAATAAATATCCAAATGAATGGCGATACAAATTTTGACGTGTACTAATTTTGGTATCTTTTTTATTTTAATCGAGAATTTACCTTTAAAAGAGATTTCTTCGTCATTTATTGGGAGTTATACATGTACCATACTACCTGAATTACTTAGTAATTAAATATTTTTGGTATAAACGTGAACGCGAACTTGCTCGTTTTCATGTCGAAAACGCGGCGTCACATGATCTGCTCCCATCCATCGGCAATCGTCAAAAGATTGGCGTAACGTTCGTGTTTAACATGAAGCTCACACTCTCTAACTGCAAACATGCAGGTACGAACGTACGCGCAAAATTGCGCGCGGGAACTCGCATTTTGTCGTCCGCCAGAAAATTAATGGCTCATTGACATTAAAGTTGCACATTCACATTAAACTTGAAATGTTTTGCTACAAAATGGCACCATAACCGATGTTGTATCTCTGCTGGATAATTTTCTAGACAGTTTCAAAGTTATAAAGTCCTTTTCGGAACACCCTGTATACATGTAGTTAGCAATGTCCAGTGTAACCGAGGTATTATACTGTACGAACCTCGCATATTGTATGTTTATTAATGTACATGTATATTTACACACAGCATCTCAGTCAACATTTCGTCAAAATATTTTACATAATGTAAATGAGTTATTGGCGCCAGTGTTCAAAGAGTTCTAAGACACATCAGACATGGGAAAGACGTCGATGTTATGTCTTTACTATATTTGCATTATCAATTTAATCCATACCTGGCATTGTCTTACGAAATCCCCAGACTTAACGCCTTTCCAGCTATAAAATATGCTTGACCAATTCCAATTTTTCGCATTTTCTCTTTTCCATCGTTTTTTTTCTCTTTCTCCTCCAGTTTCCATTATCATCTCTTCTATAAAAATATGCAAAACCTCCGTCTTATTACTTTCTACTCGCAAAGCTATAAATATGCATTATTTCAAATATGCTTGGCTCTTCTGGGATAAAAAGTGATGTATGGATACACCAGTTATGCATACATTATATGCAATAATACAGTAATAATGAAATGGAGAATTTTCCATCCCCAATGAAAGCATATTGATCTGGAAAGTTGTCCGTCGTACATCCTGTTTCAACAATCGATAAAGGATCGATGCTGGTTGGTGACTTTTGGAGGTGGAGTTTGGGTCGCATTAGACCAACCCTGATCTGGTGATTGACGAGATTGTCAGAATAATTTTCAATACGCTGACAGGCAAACCTAGAATCAAATCATGCTTTTTTAGATACCCAGTTACAAACTGCCTGTGCTGCATTTTCTTTCAGGGACAGAAAAAATCCTCACTTGATTTTATTCAGGTTTTTGATAGCCAGTGTTATGACACCCCTTTCAGGGGACACACAAAATGCAATACTGAGTGATCTAGTTGAAAGATGAAAAAAATAGAGATTTTGAATGTAGGATGACGTCAACTGTCCTCTCACAACATGCACACGTCGTTTTAAAATAACCAGTAGAAGAATGACTTTTTATACAATGGTTTTCATATGATCACTTCTAGAACACTTGACTAACTACAATGTAAAGACAGTGTAATTACACTGAATTAGAAATTTGACCCTGATGTTGTACAAATCCTTTCATTGTACAAATTACAACATTCAAAAGATCACAAAATACTCTATTCAAAAATACAGTGTTCATTTAAAAATTTTACAACTGGTTTATTATAAAAACGTTATGCGATAGGGAAACGAAAATTATATCTAATTGGATTATGCGCAGTATTAATTTAAATCGAAACCTAATCCAAATATCCATGTGATTCCATCCTTTTGGACAATAATAGTGAATTATAAAAAAGACCGAAAAGCACATTTTTGTGCGTAGCAACTATTAGGGTAGACAGATTTCAATTTGGTTTGTGCCAAAATTAATAATTTTTAATGGACTTTCACTTAAGGTATCACAAGGCATGGGTTGCCATTTGAAACATTTTGACGTTGAGGTCAACTATGGTCAGGGGCGGGTCACTGTCATTTGCGATTATTTTTAAATGGTTCCCACTACGCGTTACCGTTGATTAACATCCCCCAAACACGATTTCCTTATCTGATATCGTTTTTATAACAATCAAGATGGAAAGTTTTTAAAATGAGCACTCTGTATTCACAATTACATGTATTTTGAAGTTCTCAGTATAGTTTCTGCTATTGAAAACTTTATAATCCTTCTTTTGTAGTATGTTTCGATTAAACACAAGCAGTTTTTACTAAAATGAAGTTTTTAATTCATAACTTTACGTATACTAACATTATAGTCTTTGTCTGTATAATGGATCAGGTGTAATTTCGGGGAAGACTTATTTTGAACCTTTTGAAAGGTGCGTTAATTTTTACAGGTTCCAAACATATCACGCACAGTTCCTAGCGATCCTAACGGCCCGTGAGACAAATTGTAGGCTTACCAACGTAAAAACGAATAATTAAAACAGGCCAGTTTAAAGTTGCAGTTGAATTATATAGGTCTGACTACTCATTCAGCCAAAGTTTGAGTTCAAACAATACTTGCTGTGATCTTTGGTTTGATTGCTTTAACAGATGTCGTCTAAAATCCTGAATGATTTATTGGTCATTCAGCTCTTGTATTAATAATACTGCAGACATGAGAGCTATTGCCAGTGGCAATAAACATGCACATTGTGGTTGTAAATACAGCAGAACATCGGTTATTCGACAGGCAAGGACACGGAGCATTGTCGGTTAATTGAATCTCCAAAGAAAATGTCGGATAATCGAAACCATTAGTATAGCACCATCCGTCACCACGTGGCCCTAGAGAGTGTGAACTCCACGTAAAACGTGAAAGCAACCCTTAAATCAGCAGCAATGCGCATGTCAGTGACAGTGTTTACAATCAGTGTAATTCTAGCTCGAACGTCTACTTTCCTTGAACCATCTCACCCTCACCTGGATAATCATCATGGATGGCACCTTTTTGCAAGTTTTGATTCTTAATATTACTGCCAAACAGGCAGCTCCACAGCGATCCTTCCCTGGTGGAAAGATTAGTATGGATCAGTATAAAATTCATAGTGATATCAGTACGTACTTACTGATATATGGTGATATTAGTATAAATCTTACTGATATCAGTACGAGTTATACTGGCGAGAATTAGTGCACAATGTTCGTGAAATTATTGCACTTGTATAGTTAAATTGCAACTCTCTATAGAGAGATTTATATCTTACAAAAAATGCAATTAAATTTGACTGCAAACATTTAAAATCACAATCCACCTTTTTAGTTGCAACAGCTCATATCACTATGCTATTACTGACGCTACTGGAAACCAGTGATATATTAGTGCTATCAGTATACATCACTACTTGTCACGATGGACTAGTATTAGTGGTATTAGTACAGTATGAACTGTAGTGACATAAGTATCCATCACTATACTATCAGTACTGATATTAAATGTCAGCATGTATCTTATGTGGTTTAATAAGAGAATCTGAATACTCTTGTGGGTATTTTTGCAAATACTTTTATTTGTCCTTCTCTACTACCGGCATGACACTACTTGCATGTACAGGCATTAACCATATTGCATTAACCATAGTAATACCATCATCATAGTGATGTCAATATCCATACTGATTTTTATATACTGACATAAGTAGTCCAAAAAACCACTATTCATGACTTTATAGAGTAGTGATATCTATAGTGATCATATACTAATCTTTCCGCTAGGGTGGACTGGATGCAGCACTGCAGAGCAGCATTACTACCCCAGGCTCAAGTGAACTCTTCCACTCATTTGCATGGGTCAGATCCAGAGCCCAAAACCTGATTGGTGGCCTGACTGTAGCCCTGGCAACAGGCTAAATTTTCACTGATGGAGGCCGTACATCATGGAGTAAGGAAGGCACGTGAACCACTCGCCAGTTTCTTACCACTTTGCCCATATTGAGTTTTCACCTCAGTGTTTTCCCTTCCTCAGACTCGAGCCTACAATTGTCTACAAAGTAGATTCTTCTCTTAGTGTGTTTAACATTATTATTTTTATCATTTTGGTGTTTTGCCCATTTGCTGGAGTCCAACCTGCAGCCATGCTAACTGGCAACTCAAGCATTGCCTGCTAGCCTTGCCTTGAGTTCTGAAGAATTCTTGCCCAGATCACCTTAACAGATGACGCCTGTTTGACAGTCTTCAAACCTGTTCAGATAAGCTGCTGCAGCCATCTTGGACTTGGTCTTGGAATTTATATATTATTTATATAAATATATACTGTACATGGGTTTGCCCCTCCCTGGCAAATTTCCTGCGGGCGCCCATGGACGAGCATACTATTCTTAACCATTGTATGAACTAAGGAGGCTCTGTTTGCCGACATCCCTACGTGGCACAGTGGTCCAAATGCTCAATCTAGCTCTGCAAATGCCGAAAAATTTGTAGTCCGAAATTCCAAGAATTTTGGCATGATTCATTCCATTAATAGCCAAGTATTATAAGACAACAACAACAAAAATCCCTGGGCACACATTTCGCTTGATGGGGTTGTGTTTGCAATCTATGGCCATTTCCACCACATGTCGTAATGTTTTGGAATAATTTTCATAAAAACTGAAATTTATTTGTGATGTATATTGCGAGTTTAAAGTACGTTTTACGAAGCACATTTTCTTTGACACTTATGAGACCAAAACTTGTATATATTCGCCTATATTCACGCTGAAACATTTTATTAAATGTTAACCATAATTTATATAATATAGTAAAAATATCATTATTTGCCAGGATTTGCAAGTAAATAAAATATTGTATGTTCTCAGATGCTATGTCCTCACCCCGGAGACAGCTATTTGATGTTTGGAGTAAGGAAAATACATTGAGTGCAAAAACTCGTCAGTATTTTCACATGTATACGGACTACATTAGGATGTAAAAGGGAAAATGAAGAGGCAAATGCACTTATCAAACAAAAAATTACTAATCTGAACAGAAAAATTCAAAATAACTGTGCCCAATCTTCTCATGTTATAGCAACATGCTTTAACTCGCCTATATAATTGGCTACACGAGAATGTGACAGTGTCACCCTGTTAATTGTGCGATTTCTCGAAAATAAAAGTGTAATTTATGTATGTAATAACATGTCAAAACAACATGTATCAGCATCTAAAGCTAGGGCTGTTAATCATATTGTTAGAAGCTTCTTGTTGTAGCCCTCTCAATGTCAACGTATTAGCAAATACTCGAGAAAAGTGTAAATGAAAGTGAAATGGAGTTATTAATCAACATTGTCAGATGTTGAAATAACAAATAACATGTGTAATCTTGCTAATTTGGGAAACTCGGTCTAATGATCTACATATGTACGTGTACAAACATATGTACAAATCTACATATGTACGTGTAAATCATTTGTTTTTGAAACAAAAATATGACTTTCAGCCTTGCAGGTATGCTAGCAAACAGGCTGCAATAAATCCAAAAGTTAAATTTTGCCATTTACAATCATCTCGATATTTATAGATGCTCTCAAACGTTATACAAGTCTTCTAAATGATCATATTAAGCTATAAATCTAAATATTTTGCAATAAAACCAATCGTGTCAGAGCTAGATTGAGCATTTGTACCACTGTGTGTGGCATCTACTAATACCTAGGACAGACCGGCCCAAGTTAACGTGTTAACTTGGGTTAACGCGTTAACTTGAGCTGTATGTTTCATCTCGTTAATATTTAACACGTTAATAACGTGGTGAATTTCCTAGTCCACTCCCTGTGTTCCTCA